>CM067374.1:130007619-130101538 GCA_034401795.1 Chaetoderma sp. LZ-2023a
AATATGGAATTTAAGGCCTAGACACTCAAAGAGTCGGGTGGGGTTGAGTGAGGGTGCACATGTCTTTGCCCTCAGACCCCCACTTCATATACCAATGTTAATTCTTGAAATTACCCACTACCTATGTATGCCATTATTGTGTGTCCTAACCTGTCTTAGCCTTTTAACCATTGAATCGTCAATATCTCAATGTTAATCCAAGTTCACAGGAAATCAGTTTAATATTTTTTCAAAGTAATATGATTGGCAACTATAGTAGCAACAAGGCCAACATTAGTTTCAAAATATTCAATATAATATTCCTCACATTATAGAGAACTTGTAATTTCTTGTCTATATATGGTTAAAGGGTTAAATTATTAACCACTTTAAGTACTGATGCTTCAGTAGCTTAGTATCTCATTTTCAAAGCAGCCATAATCATTACAATAGACTGTTGATTATCTTGAGACTATTGCTAGGAATGAATGAATTTTAAAATAATCATCAGAATATTTCATCCAGAATATTTCATCTATAGTAAAAATGTTGTTTATGGCCAATCTATTAGGGATAAAATGGTGAAGACAATCTTGAAACCATAATAAAGTTCTCTGTTGATGCTCAAGATCCAAAATCCAGACTGTTTGAGTTAAAAATTGCAAGAAGGGGCAGGTGGGGGCACCCAGATTTCTGATATATCTAATGGTGCATACATAAGTATGAAAACTATAGAATTATAAGAAACCCATTTCCAACCATTCCATGCCTTGAAAATATGGAAATTCAACATTTTCTGCTAAGGGTTTGAAAAAAGCATGGAAAATCGAAATATTGTCAAAATAATATAGATAATATTAAAGATATTGGTCATTTCAGCTAATACTTGCAACAGTTGTCTGCAAATTGTGTCATTTTGGAATTGGACACTTATAAGAGACACTATAAATTGGTCCTAAGATATTCATCTTCCTGGAATCAAGGTTGAGGGTCAGCCTACATTGAGTAGTAGTGCTCTCCGACCAAAGTGTATGTTCTCACCTTGTACCTTGTATATATATATTTACAGACCTGTCCATTAGGGGCATTATTTTGCCTTTTACTAATTATACCAATGAGATGCTGGCCTATATAGATGTCATATCATATAGGGGCTTGCATAGAATGATATCAAATGTGTCACACATGGCCATGATACCTATGTTAACAAGACTGGTAAATGTTGTAAGAATTACACATATGTCCAGAGGAACGTGTCAGTATGGGCACACTTTTATGTTCAAATTAACAGTAATAAACTCCTTTTAATTATGACGATCATGAAAAGAATTTGGCTTCTGTTATGGTCTCCACTCAAATTAAGTAAAGAATTCCTACAAATTTCGTTTGTAGGTGCCTTGAAGTTGAGATTTAATATATTCAGTACATAGTGGAAGACACCATTTCTTCTAGGACAGAAGATCAAATGCCTTTCT
The DNA here is from genome assembly GCA_034401795.1 of Chaetoderma sp. LZ-2023a. Classification (NCBI taxonomy): domain Eukaryota; kingdom Metazoa; phylum Mollusca; class Caudofoveata; order Chaetodermatida; family Chaetodermatidae; genus Chaetoderma; species Chaetoderma sp. LZ-2023a. The sequence continues at coordinate 130,009,074 of CM067374.1, forward strand.
AAAGAAACTAGCAAACTTTAACTGGATTATTGAAGCTGATAATTCAATAGCATAAGGGTTAATATGATAATTCAACAGCATAAGGGTTGACTTAAACTTAATTTAGTCTCTATTTTACAAATAGCCATATATGACTGACATAAATCTGTCTCATGTGAAGGTGTACATTTATTGTATTTCCACTGGGTACTGCTATGATAAGTGAATGTGGTGTAGAGAGCTGGTCTGCTATCCTATTCTTTCCATTGACAATATTCACTGACTTGCAAATGCTTCAGGAATCTTCTTTATGTGTAGTGTTGGCTTGAGATGTTGGAGAAGTTATTTATTTTGAAAACAATTTGATGGAAACTAATTAGTGCTATACTATGTCCACAACACATCTCAGGGAAACTGCTTACAAAATATGCAGCAGGTTTCTCGCTTAGCTCATTGAAATACATACACGAGGTATTGTATATTTAAATGGTTATTCTAGCCAGATACTATATTAGTCTGAATAAAAAGCTGCATCACTAATTTTATATACAGGCCTATCCAGGGGCTGTGCCTTTAAACGTTTTGAAAAGATCAGATGCCTTGATAGTAGAATGAGAAACAATTCCACTGATCATCAGGGTCACAAGCCAGTACAATACAATAAATGTGAGTCTACGATTTTTCAATGTAGCCAAATATTGACAAAAATCCCCCCATTATTTTGGTCAATTCTATGGAAGTAAGAATTCTTATAAAAAGAAGATTATATGTATGTCCTGATAAGGCATTTCTTGCATTTTGAGTAATAAATTTCTTTGGAAATAAATATTTCCCCAGAATTATTTCTCCCAAATTCCTTCAGAGGCGGTGGGGTGGTTGGGGTGGGGGCAATCTGTCACCTTGCCTCACGCTATAGATATGCCTCTGTGACAACTCAATTTATCCACTGTATTGATTCTTTTGTATCATTTAATTCCATTGATTAAGAAATTTGGTAAATTATGCACTCTGGAGGAGTGTCTAGAATTAAGAGACTGAATCTCAATTCCCTACTTTTATAAGCTTTTTCTGTCTTTTTTTGGGTAAATGTGATGTTTTATTTGTGGATGGAGTAAACGCAACTAAATTAGTTTAATTGATTAAATGTTAAAATAAATATCTGAATCTAACACACACGCATGCACGCACGCACGCACAACACCCCCACCCCACCCCACTCCCTCCCTCCTACCCCTGTCCTAGCGGAACGGTGAAGTGTCAGTGAGTAAGTAATAATTGATAGACTGTGCAAGTATTATAATAGGTCATCAATTACTAGTACCCTGCTGACGTAGGTGTGAGTCCATCAACGCGGGATTTCCGGGTACAGAAACTGGTATGTCGTTTACGCTCATAAATTACATAATGCTATTAAAAATTCTAACATACTTTGAAACCGAATATTTAATATGCAATCTGTGTGGTACATGCACTATATGTTGCGAATTGTGCGACTGTAGCTCAAACAATGATATTTGATCGAGTTCGTGCTTGTTTACTTCCGTTCTTACTCTACCTAATGAAATATTCAAAATGTCGGACGGAACCGTGTTCAGGTGTATTCATAGACATAGTATATATTGGCTAGACCACCAATGGCCCTCTCAAAAGCCACATTTCAGAGTCAGTATTTTCTCTCCGATCTCGTTTACATGAGAACCGTATTTTTGTTGCAAATTCCATTTCCTAGGCGGAATATATTGCCAGATTAATACCTCCAACAAAACTTTATTTGCGATAAAAATATATAAATTCACATCATGAGTGTCTGTTTCTTACATGGAGGATAAACATAGACTACATCTATCCTCCATGAACGTTAGAATCTTTTTTGTTCGGGCTATCTTTTGATTACTGAAAATATTAGAGACATGCCATTATTACAGCGTTTTAAAGACTGTGGTGATTGGACCGGGCAAGTAGCCAGAAGAATGAGAAGAGTACTGAGAAACATCACAATTGACTGATAGTTGTTGACAAGTTGCCACGATGAAATGAAACATGAAATGAAACATCAGCTGAACAGCTGTTAGTGACAACTTGTATCAACGTGTCAGAACATGAAAATACCTGGAAAGGCGCACTGGCGATTTACTTAACTCAAGTCGTCGGTGGTCACAACAACCATCCACTTAGTGAGGGTATGCGCATGAGTGGTTTAGTCAATATATATAATGTCTATGGGTGTATTGCAATTCTGCAATTCTTCAAACATGCTATAAGTTATTAACTGTCTGACTGCTGAGTTTTTGCAGACGACATATTCCAAGGGTTATTTATCTGGACCGGCTAAATATTTGGAAAGTCATTTGACTGAAAGTTGCTTGTGGCTATGCCAGCAACAACTTTCAGTCAAATTGTTTTCAAAATATTAAGCAAGTCAGAAGTCTTTGTTCATTGAAATTACTGTCTGGTCAGATAGCTCGTAGGAGCAATACAGTCAAATGAGTTCTCACTTAATGCCCAATTCGCTACACACGTTAGTACATTTCCTCTTTGAAAAGATAATTATCGGATTTCAAATCAAATTTATTAAATAGGATAATAAATTTCACATGAAATGAAAGAATCAGGAAATATATTAATATCCTGGCTATAATTCAATCAATAATTTGGATGATTATAGTCAGACTTTGTTTCTCAGATGTTATTCCTGAAAAAAAATATAGGGATATAATTAGAGTTAGATTAACTAACTAAGTTAAATATATAAAAAAAGAAAACATCGCATGCTTTGCGATTAATTGTGGCATAAGTGGGAACATGTTCTGAAATTGTTTTTTTAGGAAATCAGTGTGTACCTTAGCACTCTGGTACACAAGCACCAGAAATCAAAACCAGCAGTGTATACTTCTCCCTTGTCTTGTAAATCTATAACTGCAAAAGGGGCTATAATGGGCGGGGTGGATGTAGTGATCATGAGATGGCCTAAATACTGGAAGGGCGATCGGAAATAAACACTAAAGCAGGGATTTTGAATAGGTTTTCGGCCTACAAGATGGATGGTTGGAACATTTTGTATATAAAACTAAATAGGAACTGGTAGGATCAATTGTATATAGATAATGAATATTGGGGATTTGGTGGGCCTGCAACTGGGGCATGGGGAACTGTCTAGTTAACATGTTCTTAAAATTCGGGTGCAAGAATCAATTTACAGAAGGCGCCTATAAGCAACATATATTCTGTTGGTACTCTCTGAATTTTTTGTAGGCCCTACTGATGTTTTCACAATTTTCGAACACACTGTCCAAATAATTTGGTAGAAAATCCAATGGACTGATCACACATATTACACCGATAAGTGGCGAAGTTTCTTTATTTAATTACCTTGCCTAGCAAAGAGGATATCATTTGAAAAAACACTGCTCTAAAACGACTTCCACTCAGAACATATAAGAAAAAATTCACTGCATTGTTAATGTACGTATTAAACAGAATTATCTAATGCAAGAAATGTTTCATGGCATCAACATGAATATCACGACTTATAGAGTACATCCATGTGTATCCACCACCAAGTCCTAACATGGCATTGGGACCAATACATGAACTAGTAGTTATTGAGACTGCTGGAAGCATCAGAGTCACTGCTTCTTGAGCCATCAGTTAGATTGCCAACATCTTTGGTGGTTCTTAGTTTAGTAATGATCGCTATATTGCCTACGGTTAAGAATATCAATGGAATCAAAACGAAAACTGCCCCATCAACTTTACCCCATGCACTCATAAGTCCAGCATACGTTTGTTTGATATGACACTTAACTTGGTTGTCATCAACTATCCCTTCATATGCAAATGTATGCACGATCATCATAAGAGCATCCGCAATGAGGAGACAAATAAAAGCTCTAAGAGCATTAGACATGGTACAGATACGTGCCGCTTTCATTGGAAAACAGACCGCTACAACACGTTCCATTGTCAAAAGCACAACTAACCAAATAGATATGTATGATAAGAAAGTAAAAATAACGATTCGGAACTGACACGCCATGTCAAATTCAAAGAATCGCATTATCTTGTGCATAAACGTACTGTAAAGAAGCTTTGATGTATCCACTACAGCAAGAATCATCATAATGAGGGTCACAGATGTCAATGGTTTAAAACGTTTCATAATTAAGAATGTTATAATGTTGCACGGGATTCCAATAGAAGCCAATATGATGATAGAGTATTGTCTAAGGAACTCTCCGGCCTGATACAAAGGATAGGCTCTCAACATAGACCAGTACACATCCCAGTCGAAATCATCTGTGACCATTGTCACATTAATGTCACGAGGTGTCACAATAAAGCCTGCCACCTGAGCATGTGTATTTATCGGTGCAATGGTTGCCATAGTTAATTTCGCTATTCTGTAGAGATTAATATTCACAACTGTTACACTGATGACATCAAATAAGGTCCAGTTGCATGTCAAATATGGTGCATACAAGGTGTCAATTGTACAACGTGGTGTAATGCATTATATCCGGGTTTCGAAAGAAGAACTGTTGTATGATTCATACAGGTTTAGATAGCAGAATGATGTGCATTTCAACATATCCATTATAACGCATGTTACTGAGCCAATACTGGACCACTTCGGTCTGATATTTTCCCAGTACCGACCCAGTACCCAGGGTTATCATGGATGGCGTGACCAACAACACACTTTTATTATAAATAGAGGATTTCAAACAAGTTTAGATTTAACATCAACATTATCAACAGAAATCTAAAAATACAAATCTGCATGAGTGAAATTAAAATGCTCTGATAACAATGCTTACCAGGCCTGCACATGACCAATAGCAGGCCGTGTTGGGCCGGTATTGGGCCAGTGCCGACCCAGTAGGCTGTCTCATCAAGGTACGATTTACGAAAAGACGGTACTATTCTTTATGTTTTTTGACAATTAGTTTAAAATACTACCGATAACCATAATTAGTAAAACGTTTAGGCAATTATAACACGTAGTTTATGCAAAAGACATGGTCTCGGTACAATGCATCATTATTTTAAAATAAACTGAGAATTCTGTCGATGGAGCATCAAATGATTCATTTTATGTTGCATAGCGAATTTGCGGAACATTAGATTAGCTGCATACACAAGGGTCAAGAACGTGGATTTAAAAAGAAATTGTTTGAAAAATTATTTTCATGGTCCGCTAAATAAGTTTTAATAGCCAATTGCCGAAGTTTGAGTTTGCTTATAAAATTTTGGTATCTCTGAGCCTACGCCTAGGGTATAGAAAAACATCACAAGCGAGGACGTTTGCATAAAGCGATCTCATTTAACAGCTAATTTTGACATAACTGTGCTATAGATACTCACTGTACAGACACATCGTTAGTAGTAGAGCCGCTAAGCAGAATGAGTGCATGGAATTTTGCAGATGGACACCTGAACACGCGCTGGTCATGATAAGAATAAGTCTTATTTGCATAAATCCAAGATGGCTGCTATCTAGGAGGAGAATATGAATTGTCTCCGATATCTGGGATGCTGTATAATGTTTCTTGCATGGTTTAAGGAGTTTCGTCCTGCAGTTTTGAACTTCATCCCTGTCACCTCTACATCGATAAATAAACTACATTTGTGCCACCTTACATAATCCTATTACTGACGTTTCACCAGCATAATCTGGTAAATTATTTAGATTAGCATTCATATATTTAGCGTGTTGAGGCATAGTCATAGACATATTATATATGGGAACAGTGTTTTGACTATATAGTATATTTTTTGGTGGTTTGAACGGAAAACTTGTTTGTCTTATCCGATCAAGAGCAGATTATTGTCACCATGTCTAGGAACGTGGTTTTGGTGGGTGAGATAATGGTGCTTTGTTAGTTTTTGCTGATTTGTATAATACACAAGCAGAAACGCAACCATAATTCAAGTACTGCTCCATACCCCTGAATATAGAACTGCTACTACTTCAGTTTGTAAGGTTTTCAAAAATAGCGACTTCAAACTTTATGTCGAGTGTCTGGGAAAGAGTGATCCATGGATGTTCTCGGGGGTTCACACCACTATGCCAGATGACTCCCAATTCATATAAGCGATATGCTGACATTTCCAGACAGGAACGAAAGCATTTATTCTGAGTTCATGCAAGGCCATTTCACTGCTCAGAGGACGTTTCACAATTTCTCGTCTATATCGCTTGACCAGTGTCATGAACAGCAGAATCAAATGCTGAAAGGAGGTGGGGCTACTATGGGTTTGACTCAAAATCCTACCGCACTCTTACAGTTGATGATAACTGGGTCCGGGCGCCAGACTGGCCGAAGAATTCAAAGATACACCAGCTCAAAATTAAACGAAACACCATGATAAAATTGAAGCAACCCAGAAAGAGTTTGTTACAAGTGTCCAAGAGTGGGTCAAAATATTTGTAGAGTGGGGAAATCCGTTCCTTGACGACAGTAGCGTGTTACATCGTATTGACACCAAGAATATCATAGACAAAATTACTCTAGATGCAGTCACGGCAATTGAATCTCCTGGACAAACTCTGTATGATGAATTTGTTCTACAGCATTTGGTTAACTGCCGTGTGCCACTTATAGACTCCATACCAAAGATTCATTGTTTGAAACCCCGTCCACAATTTCAAAGTTCAATAGTGTCTTTGAAGCAAAACTGTGCACTGTTCTCTAGGCTTTACATAGCTTCTCAATCACGTGGCGAGAATCTAGCTGAATTCTTCGAACACGATAAGCACACATGTCCACCATCACTCACCAGCATGGGTGAACAGAGATATGGACAAAAGTCGGACTTACTGGGTTGTTTTGATTCAATACAATCTAATCCAACGATCTCTGAAAATAAACCAAGTGTAGATGCCGAGATCCTAGACCATGCTGCTATTGTTCACATGTTAATTGCAAATAAAAGTGTTAAGGCATTCAATGAATATGCTATTCGTTCCTGGCATACACTGTTAAGAGAGGTGATATTGCGTGGGACAGATACTTGCCAACAAGTCTCAATCAAACTGTCTGAGAACAAAGATGGACAGGGACCCATCGGTGTCTTTCCGATGTAACCACGCTACTTGCCAAATGTTCATGATTTCTTCAGGTTGATGCTAAAAACCAGGAGCTTTTTCTCTACTTGGTAGAGAGTGCGTGACCAATTCTCGACCTGCAGAGGGGACAGACATTATCACCACATTCAACAAATGGGTATTGTCTACATATTGTGGCAAGGCCACTAGTAACCTACAACCGTGTATCCATAAGGAGGCTGATAGCGTGATATTCCTACATGTTAAAGACTGTGTGCAGAATGGACATTCAAATGTAAGCATTCGCACAGTGGATACGGATTATAGATATCGGATCGTCTTATGGGAAGTCATGACCCCGTTAGACGTCTTATATTTGCGAGTAAGACCTCAGTGAAATTTATGTTTGAAAATACCAGGTGAGCTAAGGACTGAATAAGCATCATAGTAGTTAGGTATAGATAGGAAGATGCACTGGATGACTTCAGCCAGTGCTGATGCTAGTGTTTCGCGGAAATAGAATAGGTTTCGCAGAAATAGAATAGAAACTAGATTGAAACTGTAGCAGTAAATTCATCACAATAAGTTAGAAGTTGGAATAGATTGAAATAGGACCGACGGTTCTGGGTTGATGATATCTGTCAATAGTTGAAGATAAAAGTTGTTGTTGTGGGATCGGCACACACTTTTATAATATTCAGCAGTCGTTTCGGCCGTTAGTTTAGTAAATAATAGGGTGATAAGAATAGATAAGAAGCGATGGGAATCGAGAGAGATGATAGTGAATTATAGGAAACAGACGGACATGTAGTTGTTGACGGTCGGCATTCCGACTCCCTTAAGCAAGTACAACAACACCAGCTGGCAATGAGATCATACAGCTCATGTGCTTATTAACGTTCGCTTCCTACAGGCTTATCCATGATAGGCAAGGGACAGGACAGAGGCATTGTAGCGTCCTGTAGGAATTAATAACACAGTCGAAATTTGTATATCAACTATATGTCAATCAAAGGAAGGCATGCTACAACAACACATACCGTAATGTTGTTAGTTAGCTGACAGATCGCATCAAAGCAGAACCAGCCAACACCGCTTTGACCCTGTTTGTAGTATCTCCCGAGAAGAGAAGCCCAGAGTTTGATTAGTCAGGATGACGTCATAATCAATGAGCATCGAGTCAAACTCTGTGGCAGAGAAACCAAAGAAACAAAGTTTCAAAGTTAAATCGAGAGATAGGCGAACAGGGATTGGTCAGGACGACCAACGAGAATAGGTACAATCTTCTAGGAAGGGATAAGCAGATGTTGATTGGAAGCAAGAAGGATGCGGGCCAATCAAACTGTGGTTATGACTACCTAGAAAGATGAAAGGAACAGAAACTATGTATTACGATATATATAGATCTATATATCGTAATATGTATAGAAGTTAGGTAAATGTGAATAGTATATAGTAGGCACTTTGTCTATTGAATCTTTAATCTTCACCATCAGTGATTCCGTAACAGTCGTGTTCCGTGAATAGTCGAGTAGCAATAGATAGTCGAATAGCACACCAACGCAGGTTGGGAGTAATTCTTCTGAGTTCGAGAAAGGATCGAATAAGAGTTAGCACGAAATAAGTTAATTAAGGTAAATCATCTCATATTTGTAGAAAGTACCATTTATATTACGACAGTAAAAGTCGTCTTCGTTATATCAGTATTAGTGTAGCGAATAAATAATCAATTAGTTAACCAAGCATAGATCATAGTTGAGTTTGTGAATTATACTCCAGAAGCAAGGAACAAACCCCTTGCCGTACCTGAGCATCTTCGTGAGAGTCAGATAGGCCCAGATTACTAAATAAATATCTTCATCACCATCAGAAGAGGCGAGCCTAGTAATCGTATCGCTGGTACTCGGAGGAGATAAGTTGTCGCAGCAACCTATCATCATAAGTCTTCTCCGTGTAGCGGTGATAAGCAGTTAGTTAAATTCGAATAAGAAGATAAACCGAAAATCTTCAGGATGTTATTGTTCTAGCTGTGTTTGTCGCCAACCATCTGAATATCACAGAATTATGGGTGGGTTTTTAGACTGGAAGTCATTCAGATATATTGCTGTCCACAGTATCTCTGCTAATATTGGCCCTGAAAATTCGATGGCTCTTCCCATGTTTCATAGCATATTCTGGTTGTGATACTGTTTCGTTCGTTACAGGATGTGGCAAAAAAACCGTGTTGCGAGGTTTGGAATGTTTTCGAACAACTCACAAACACCCTTCCTGTCTTACCCAACTGTCCAGATGAAATTCCACAAATTTTCTTTGAGAAGATCCGGAGGTTTGTTGTACTTTTGTATAGCAAGACTTGTGAGCTGTTGAGAGTGAACGACGCCAGGAAACATCTATTTTTTCAAGGGTCCCAATCTCTTGAAAATATCCCGCCAACTGAAACCTCCTCGTTTGAGCATTGTAAGTGAGCAGTGTGTCAAGGTAGCTACATATGGGGACAATGCCTTGCGCTTGAACCTACCCTACAACGGCCTTCTGACTGGCGCTGGAAAGAAACCGACAGCGGATAGATACCGTTCTGGACAGCATTACCGGAAGCCAGCAAGACATGACAAGACCTCCTCATATGTGGATGCAAAAAAGCAGGTCTCAACAGGTACAAATGTAAATAGAATGGGCTTAAATGTACAGAGTAGTGCATCTGTCAAGGTGCGTGTATGCCTTTACAATGAGACTAGTTTAATTTACATCAGGAGTAAATGCTAACAAATCAGTACATGGAGTTGTACTTTGGGCGTATAACGATTTCGATATTACAGCTCAAGACGGATATGAAGACCATTAGTAAGCTCTCAAAAAGTAAAACACAAACGTATAGTGAAAACAGGTTATGATTTAGTGTTATAATATTCATAAAAAACATAATGATATTTGAGTGGAACTAGTGACCAGAGTGAAAATATGCAAATTAAGGCTTTGTCTAATAACAAAATATGTAAGATAAATAATCTCAGTGGTATAAAATGTGGAAAAGGGTTTTATAAAGAGCTCAAACACAAAAATATAAATAACTATCATTTCTTTTGGCGGCCATTTTGGATTTATGCCAATTAGCGCTTGTAAGACTAATCTTATTTGATTCTTGATCCTAATCCGATAAAGACTTACTAAAGCATCTAAATAAAAAATGTCATGCTTTTATCACGAAGTGAACACTTACCTGGTGTATTTGAACTAATATATGGGTTACAATAAGGCCAGCCGAGCCATCCCGTAACACATTGGCAATGGAGAAATGCCTGAAGTATATAATTTACTTTCAACCTATAAATCGAGATTACGCGACCACCCTCGTGACCTACACAGGATCGTGTTAAGTCGCTATCTTGATATTTTTTATTTAAATCTTCTATACAAATATTAACAGAAAATCAACAATTTTAGAAGCGATCTTCTGAAGTGTGCTAAATCCTATAAGCGAAGTATTGAAATAATGTTTTAAAAACGTTTTTTAAACCACGTTCTAGACATCTATGACAGAAACGAGTCAAACTAAATAAACTATACAATTAATATGAAACTTAATTAAACTCGCGTGAATACCTACTGGTGTCGATCGCGTCGCTGTACTAGTGCCATCAATGCATAAGCCTATTTATTTATTTATTTATTGTCAATGAAATAATATAGCCCTAACAATACTCTAACCCTTTTAAACTGAAAAGCCAAATTAGGATATTCATTTTCAATTTAATTAATATTCTGTTATCTATTTTGAAACTAATTTTACTGGGCGCTGTTGTTGCAACACGTTGTCAAATTAAGAACGCATAGCGAGCATGCGCACACGTCAGAGCTTCCCTGGCAACACGTATCAGTATTGGGAGAGAGTGTATGCTTATAGTGTACCGAGTTGGTACTGGTGATTTCTTCAAATCACACTATTCTCGTCATTCTAGGTACCAATCAGGACCGGAATGGAGGGAGGATTTCAGCACTTTTTACCTTTTTAAAATCGGACTAGAAATGGCCGAGTTATCGTTAAATGGCTCACTTAAATTATTTTCAAAATGTTGCTTTGACGTCGTAATCGCGTGTATGTATTAAATGAATGGGGAATGCGCTGATCACGTGATCGCCATGTCACCCTACCTAACTACATGCTGATTGGCTACTGCTCGCCCTCTGATTGGCTGGAGCGTCCTGCCTCTGACGTCACGAGTAGTATAAAAGGAGCCAAAAATCGAGACTCGAGAGAACTTCTGCGAGGGAGCCGACACGACAGCAAGGTTGCTGGACCAGCGCGGTGCTAGACGTGAGATAACTGCTAACTGACTGGTACCAACACTGCAGCAGTGCCCTTCAGAATTGCGATCTCCTGCGCCGGTGAGCAGACTTGAACATCCATGATACAATTTTGGAAGCTCTTGGATGGCCATCCGAGGGCAAATTAATTTAATAGAAGAACTCTCTTTTCCGGAACACTCACAGAGGAGCTTCTCTGTGGATGGGCCTTGCGGGCCCGATGTAATTCTACAGGATGTAGAGCCGAGCTGATTCTTGGTGGATAACTAGCCAGATCTTCCGGACCATGCTGAAAAGTGGTATCAAACTTCCGTGCAGCATGTCATGTGTTATAATTAACTTTTAGACCACAGTCTGGTGGGACTCTGCCTGGTGCATTGCAAGAGCTATGCGACTTATCCCGCATGGTGTACCCAGTTAATGTACATGTATATTTAATTACCATTGTAGCCCTCTATGTTTAGGCAACTTTCAAACTACCGTCGCTGGATGGAAATTTTATAACATACTGTGTAAATATATGTGTCAGTTATTCTGACTATCTACTGGATATTTTTCTATAACTGTTCTCCTTCACCGTCTTGAGAGTGAGCTGCATCAACAGTCCGCTTGCGGAAATCTTCCCTGCAACTTCAGAATTGTGCCCTCTCGTGCTACTCAACTGTAGCGTATCCATCTCCGTGATTTATGAACTCTTACTGTACCGATGACCAATAGGTACTCAAGTAACTATACTATTGTACTATTCGTTATTTCCGTACTAGGTACTGATGGCTAATAGGTGCTTACCCGGTCTTAAAGACCGCATTTTAATATTTTCTCTTTCATACTGTATATAGTATCTTTATCTCTGTGTGCTTACAACTAACGAGGACTTATGACCTAAGATACTGTCAGCACTGTATTAGTTAGTTGTGTATATGGCAAGTAGCCATCCTAGTTATTCTGGTTTGTTTATATATAAAAACTCTAGGACGCAGTACACTAGACAATACTATACAGCAACATTATATCTGCATCACTACTACCCCCAGCATCAATTTTACACTGAGGTCACTCATCATGCTCACCATGCTCGAACCTGACATGTGATCGACTAAACCTGGCTATTCTAGCTCGATAGGATAGGTTTCTCCGTAAGAGACACATTGTGTACGCCTCTCTTCCGGCTGTAGTGGATATGTAACACCACACACCGGCTAGATTGTATAAATTGGCCAATTACCTTAGAACCTCTTATTACTATCGAGTCATTGTCTCGTTCTACGCTCCTCCAGCTGCATGGATTAATAATTGTCTGGACTCCCAATCGACACGACAGGATCTGACTCTGGGGAAACTATTTGGGTTTCCGAGTGGTGATAACTAAAGTGTCGATTTACATACACTTCCCCTGTATCTTCGGATACCAGTTATTTAGATTCCCCAGCCAATGTAGGAAGCACTGCGAAAACAAACCATATTATGTAACACCGGCCTGCAGTGCATCTCTGGGAATTCTGGAACTTAACCCTAATGACAGGTGAAATGTTAATTCTGTAACACACGGGTGACGGACGAGATGTAGATCTCCATCCAACTCGATATAGTGACTGGGTGAGGTCTTAGAACCCACGACGCCCTCACGGGAAGGTCACTGGCGATGGATATCTGTCTCTTGCTCCCCACCATAAATACTATTGCGCTTTCTAAATTACTTATGTGAACTGTAAATTGTGCTAGTGATGTTATATGTCATTGTGGTTCAATGGTAACCAGATCATCATATGATTCGGGAGCTGTCGCTCCGTAGCATGTACGCACGCTGTCTTTCTGAGGAAGATGCTATGCAGGGCGACCTTGACATCTTCGCCAGTTAGACATATGTGTCAATAGATAGGTAGGAATCCCTACCACTTGCAGCCAAAGCTTGGAATAGTATCTAATAACTAAATGGTAGGCTAGACCTTAGTGGAAGCCCCGCATAAATAAAGCAGCAACTACCAATTCAGTATCTCTGGACCTACATAAGACGGTGACCTATGAATTCTTCAGAAATCATCTGATGCATCACATTAATTATAGCTTCACTAGAATTGACCACTGCACATAGCTTTTTGTTTGAACAAAAGAGTGGGCCTTTTTGCCATCTCTTTTCCTCCACTACGGCGTTGCAGGCATTTTCCTGTGATGGAGGCCCACGCGAGGAACTTTCCTCTCGCAACAATAATATTTTGTATGTGTTAGGGGTATAATTGGTTTAAATTACACTATTCAAGTAGCCTCGTTGCGATGCTCCCTTGTGAGGATTCCTCTGCGGATTTACGAATCTGTGTGGTATCTTCGGCGAGCCCACGTAGAAAGAACACCAGTTGGCTCTATGTACTGTATTATTTTGCTCATATACTAGCAAACGAGTAGCATTGTTTGTATAGTCATTTACTTTTAATTATTATCACCATGTCCAGACTTTTACATTAGTTAATGGACCGACATACCGGTGACACGGACAGTTGGGATGAGACCGTGAGGTTCAATCTCGGCGGTAATGGTCGCACAGCCCCACTGGAACATTATCGTTCCACTGGTTCTAGAAGCCGGTCTTTGTATCTTCCGGAGAGTCGCGATACTGGATCCGTAACCCCGAGAACCATAGCTAACCAACCCTCCCGTGCATCCTGTCCATGTGGTGCAATGGAGTGGAGAAACATAACTGACCAGCGCGTACCCCCGCGAGCTACAATTGGCATTCAAACACATAGTGGGTTTCATTTCCTATTTAGTTTTTTGTCGCATATAGAGCACATACGTTCATGCCTAGGTACCATTTTGCCATACTTTGCCACCTCTACTGGTCAGTGATGGGGTTATAGTAATATGTAATAGTAATAGTAATAGATTGAAAAGTAATGGGCAATAGCCTAATACTTGTTTATTACAGGTGTATCTTATATGCTCGGCATACAAGCCATATAATTCCGTGGGTTTTTTAAATATATGCAACAGACAGAATGAAGCAGCCAAACAGGGTATCTGCTGTTTAACTGTTTAATTCTGAAAGTGCGTGCGTGCGTGCGTGCGTGCGTGCGTGCGTGTGTGTGTTAGTTAGTTAGTTAGTTAAACTGTTCTTGGAAGACAACAACAGTTTGCAGCAAAACCATAGGCTTTAGGGAGCAACAGCTTCCAGTCAAATTGGTTTCAAAATATTCAATATAATTTTTGTTGTATTGAATCTTATACTCTAGAGATTCAGAATCAAAATGTTAACCTTTCACGGATGAAACACTCTTTCTATCTATTTCCAAACAACCACATAGGAAATTTGTGGAATATTTTGAAACTAATTTGGCTAGAAGCTGTTGCTTTCTAAGGCAGCAACCGCCTCGTTGCAAATTAATTTCAGAGTATTATAAACAGAATATTTGCTACAGAATAACAATTTTGGTTTATCTGGTTTGCATAGGTCTATTAACACCTTTACTTTCAACAGATCTCATTATATCTTACATACTGGTTATAGGCTTAATTCCAGTCAAATTGACTCCCAGCATGGTGTCTGGGGAACTGAGATTGTGTTTATAACTAACCTATTTACATGTACTTCTGAAATATCAGTTGGATAATAACTGTAGATTCTTTATTAACCAGCGTTCAATTTCCCTTTAAAAGTGATATTGCTATAAGTTGTTCTATATACATCAACTACTTTCAGCAACACAAATTTCATAATATGCTGTGCTCTTCCTAATAATCATTCAAGTATAGACTACTCTCTGACCACAGCTGAGGAAGAGTCATTCACTAACATTGTATCAGTAAATAAAACATGTACCGGTATGGTGAACTGGGGGAAATATAGGCAAAGAGTCTACACTCATTACTCTTGTCATTAACACATATAGCATCTTGTTTATGATGTAAGAAACAATTAGTTGAATATTTTGAAATCAATTTGCCTGGAAGACATTACTTCCTACAGCAACGCCCTTCAGTCAAAATATTGTAGCTCGCCGGGTAGTGTCGAGCCGTTCCCGTGCATCATGTCGACTCGCCACGCTACAAGTGCACGACGAGTGATGACGGTGGTTAGCATCCGGTCTCGGGGTGACAGACCTTGTACGAGACTGCCCTGCAGGAAACAAAAACCGGCTCCTAAGGCCAGTGGAACTCAATCGTTCCGGTGGGGCCATGCGACCATTGTCGTGAACAGTAAACACAACTGTCTCATCCCACGAGTTTGTGTCACCAGTATGCATGTCCATAGAAATTTCGTGATCTATGGACAAGATTTGATTTGGTGACCTAAAAGTATAAGTCTATACAATGAGTTTGCCTAAACAATTAAAAATATGCTAGATAAAACTACAATAAGAGCATGCGAAAATACGAGACATAGAGACAGGTAGATGAACTTCTAAACATAGGTCTCCCGGAGGTACCACACATACCCATAGGTCCGCAGAGGTATCCCCGCAAGGGAGGCTTCCGTACACGAGACTTAACTATTTAACTTATTATAAGTTATTATACCTCTAAGCTGAAAGGAAGAAGGTTATATCAGACGAAAAGTGATGTGCCTCACGCGGGAACTACTCCTAGTGCTAGTTTGGGTGAGGAGTATTATCCTGGTGTGGACCGTCGTCGCTGAATCCTTGCAAGAGGCAAATGCCTCGCGCGGGCCTCCGTCTCGGAAAGGTGTCGTCACTGCTTAAAGCGGGTGAAGAGTAGTAGGCAAAAAATGGGCCAACTCTAATATTTCAATCAAAAATGCTTTTAGAGAGAAAAGACCATACCTAGTGAGATTATGACTATAGGCGTGCGTACTGTTTTACGTGACGACGGGATGGGGAATTCCCGATGGATTCCCACGTTACCGTCTTATGTGATCCTAGGTATGCTGAATTAGTAGTTGCCACTTTATTTATGCGGGCCTTCTGCTTTGCTTAATTCCTGTTAGTTGTTTTCAGAACAAGAATTATTTTAGGCCGCAACTGGCTGATATCTACCTAGCTTTTAGACACGGCTGCCACGGAGAACAGATGCCCTAAGACATCAAAACTAAAGACAGCGCTCATACATGTTACGTAGCAAGATCTCCGAACTGGATAAGAATCTGGACATCCCGCCCCGTAGCCACATAGAACATTACAAGTCAGTAGCATGCCGGGCTAAACAAAGTTATAGCATGTACAGCGGCCTCAGTGAAAAAGTGTTGGTGGCGGGGGAAAGTGCTGCATATATAAGTGTTGCTGTATAGTGTTTCCTACGTGAACTGCAGTCCTTTATTTTCTATAAATAAGCAAACATATGAAAGGATGGCCACTGGCCATATAAATAAATAAATAAATAAATATATATATATATATATATATATATATATATATATATATATATATATATATATATATATATATATATATATATATATATATATATATATTTATATATATATATATATATAATCTAACCAGAACAAACAATACGATGTCAAATGATTAAGATATATATTTTAGTAACGGTTAATGAACCTACTATAGTGCGGTTAGCAACACATTGAGGAAAATGATAATAATTATCAACAAATACAGAAATTATAACTATCGGTCCTAAGACTATTACGGTTCCTTTTAGTCATTGGGACCGTTTTTGCGGATAAAATATAATTAACAAAACCTATATAGAAAAATAATTAAACTGTGAAGCATAGTTACTTGAATACTTGTTAGTCATTCCTAAGTTAGGCTACCGGGTTACTGAAATTGAGCCGTAGATCCTCTCTGGAAGCTGGAAAGTTCCCGCAAGCTGTTTTCCGCAAACAAGACTTCCGCAAGAACACTCATGGTGGGAGTGCATCGCTTAGTGCTGTAGGCCTAATATAATGTCTAATGAGCAGTCAGTAAAAGATACGATAGTACTATGTGGTGAAGAAAGTTCCCATACACCGATGGCACGGGTGGAAGGTGTAAACAACCCATCACAAGCGGGGGTTGTCAGAGGCAAATGAAGATACAAAAAAAGCTTCACGGTGCTGGGTACGTCAACCAGCTCTGAAGACGCACCGGGTAGAGTTTACTTGCTGCGGTCGAAGGTCGAAAGAACCAACATGATGTGTGCGATGGCGATTTAAATACCACTTTTAGGCGTGGCCGGCAGATCCAGCGAGTCATCCATCAAAGAACATCCTGCCTCTACATCTGTAGACTCACATATTCAGGCCGTAAAGGCCTCACCGCAAATTTGTGTTCCGAAGGAGATGTTGATATTCGTGAACAGTAAATAGAAAGTTCCAAATTGCTCCCGTAAGTAGGGAGCCTACAAAATTGCTTTTACTGCGGTGGGTTGGCTACTGGTAGCTACGGGAACGCGACGGAAACTGAAGTCATATGCGTAATATCTGTCGATCGTAGCTAGTACAGCTCCAACATGTTTGGCCCCTGGCCGAGGATGATCTCGATCGCTGGATAACTTCTCCTTTTATACTCCTCCTGACGTCACAGGCGCAGGCTCTATCCAATCATCGTTCGAGCAACAGCCAATCAGTGCGCAGCTAACAATAGCGCAGTCGAACGTTCTAGAACATTCTAGAAGTTTTGCGTCGACATGGTTATGATGTCACGGCAATATTTTGAAGATAATCTAGAAGAGTTTTTCCTGGATAACTCTCATTTCTCAACCGATTTTGAACTGGTTTACAGATTTAGAAAGCCCGTTGAATTCTGGTCTTAGTAGTGCCAGATTTAAAGGGAACAGGCAATCAATAAAGATTACAGGGTACCATCTCGGTACACTAAAAGTGCCATTCTATCTAGGTCATAACTATGTGCTCCATATAAACAACGTCCTGACACGCGCATGCGCATCATGCGCTTTAACGAACTTAGTCGTTTTTCGACACGCTATCTCTCGCATAGCCCTATATACGCCTATAGCTCTACCCAGAGGGGCGTGTTCAGGAAACGAATCCAGCTTAGCTGGTACAGCCGGTATCCGACCAGTCGATCCGAACTACAATATTTTCAAAATATTCAAAAGCTGTCCTATTTGGTTTCAATGAAAGACTCCATGAAGTATGCAGCCATTGCTATTAAAAGGTTCACCCCTCAAATTTGGCATATACTGATCTGTCAATTGTTTTTGTATGACTAGCTCAACACCCTTCAATATGGCCTCGGTCTTGCTCAATCCGTAAGTTAGAAAGACCAGTCGAATATAATAAGTACTTTATGTGGGTTAGCCATGCCTAACGATACTCATTCTTAGAGTGGGATTGAAATAATACATTGTAAAGCCTATATGCAATCTTGGATTCATTTCCACTGAGTATTTTTGTCCAAGACGTAACCATTCTCACACCTTCATACTAAGAATTTTCCAGGTTCTCCATAAACTATTGCCGACTGCGACGAAGCCTACATTCCTAGAATAATCTAGCAAAAGCGTTTATGCAACTTTTCAGCAAGAATTATGTTTGCACACCCCTAAATTTCGCATCCATAAAGCATAATAGGAATGATTAAAGATTCAAAGATTTCTATTTGGATGTCAATAGGGAGATGAAGAGCTGATTGTTTAATCATTGCAAACATGGCTCTGCTGGCCTTGGTGTGCATGTATTTTTAGGTCATCGTAAATTTACCATTATAGATAAATGTTATCCCTAAATAGACATAATCTTGTACATCTCCACATCTTCATTGGCTAGTGTAAATTTAGGTAAATTTTGTATCTTGCATTTTGTCTTAACTAACTTTAATATAAAGCTTCCATGTAAGACAGTAGAGTTTTTGAGTTCTTGCAGAAATTCAGCGAATAAAATACTATCATCCGCGTAAAGCAAAATAAAGAGTTTTACATGAAGTCAATTTCACGTAGATGCATTGTTTCATTTAATTTTGATATGCATTGAAGTCCATTATAAGACGTAGAGAATGTACTTTCAAGAGCTTTCAAGAATAATGCAAATAACAGGGACGACAATTCTTCTCCCTGCTTTTGATACCCGAATTTGCTTCCTTATATAAGTTTTAAATCAATAAAAATAGCTTTGCATTACTACTATGAGCTAGTAGCTTCATCCATACATATGACTTGTTGACTGTATCAACAGCTTTTTTTAAATCTACAAATGTACAATACAGACACTTGTGATTTCCTAGGTAATGATCGATTAATGCTTTCAAGGCAAAAATATTGTCAGTAATAGAATAACCTGCCCGAAAACTGGCTTGTTGGTGATACTGCGGATCGAGCAGTCAGGTACGAACCATCCCAGCCAGTCTGGGTGCGAGATGGCCAGGACGTGTACGTTCCAAGCATGCCCCCCCCCCTGGGTAGGACGATATGCATGTGTAGAGCCGATTACGAGAGGAACGTAAAATGACTAAGTCCGTAAGATCGCAGAGCACGCATGCACGGGTGTCAGAGATTGCTTAACGATACACTTTAGCATGGGGCAGCAAAAGCATCTCATACAGTACCGAGTTGGCCTTCGTAATAATTTTATATTGTTTCTTTCTAGGCGTTCTTGTCTCAATCATAAGTAGAATGAAGCGAGGATGCCAAAACTCTTTACCATTTTTAAATTGGTTAAGAATTGGCCAAGTTATGACTAAATGAGCCCATTTTTTCTATTTTCAAAATATTGAACCACATAGGCTTAGCGCATGTACGCTCTCAGTACGTGGGTACTATAACGCGTCACGTGACCCGCTTCCCTGCCTCTGAAGGGATATATAAGGGGTAAAAAATCAGATTCCGGAGCAATCAGATGGTGGTGAGGTGCCTAGTCTGAGAGGACGAGCGCAAGTTACTGCATTCTGTAATGCAGATATCCAACGTCTGCTGCGGATCCGTTCGGTTTTGAGACTCGTTTTCTTTGGGGTACTAGCCACCACATCTGCAACCACCAGTTTTTGCAAGCTCCTGGGAAAATGTCAGCTGGGGCCAATAAACAACTTAAAGCCAGGCAGCCCAAGCCACTACTTCTGCAAAGGGACCTTTTGTGCGGATGGGCCTTTTGGCCCCGATGTAGCTCGTCGTCCAGTATGTGGGGCGAGTGACGTGCTCTGTGATGACTCGCCAGATCTGCCATACCATGTAACGAGTGGTGGAAATTTATCCGCACATCATGTGTTAGCCTTTAGATATTTTCGACAGAAGCTATGGGAACATTGCTTGACGCATCGTGTGAGCTATTCTATGCATCTCATCTTGTGAACCGTCAGAATGCAACCGCATTAACTAACATTCATCCGTAGCCCGTCAAAAACTATAGGGGACATTTCAACTTCTGCACCAGTATGGAACCTTTAGACCACTCAGTTAAATTACTAACTTTTCAAGTGAACTTGACTATCTGTTAGCCATATTCCTACATGAAGGATCGTCTTCACTTTTCCTGAGAATGAGCCATATCCATAGTGTGTCTGCAGTATTTTCCCAGCAGCAAACTTCTGCATCGTGCCATCTCACGTTCCAATTGTGTTGCGCTTTCAACTATCGTGGATATGGGACTTCTTCCATACTGATGACTAATAGGTACTCTGTCTTATCATATTATTATAATTGTATTACTTTTATGTAACAGCTACTACTGACTAATATGTACCTCCCGGTCATTTGAGACTGCATTTTATAGTTTATTATTGTGTATATATTATCCTCATTTTTCGTGCTCATAAGCACCGTAAGGTCGAGTGACCTTCTATTTACTGTATTTTATAAAGTTAGTGATATGGCAGCAGCCATCCATGTTAAATTGTTTTGTTTGTTATAAAAGCTCTTGGACTACAGTATCACTAGGTTACACTATACAGCAACAACATCTGCACCACCTTGTTCCCCACACAGCATTAATTTTTCACTGAGGTCGCTGTTCGTGTTCTCATTATGCGAACATGACATGTGGCCGACTAAACCTGGACTGTTCTAGCTCGCTAGGATCGGTTTATACACTATACAGCAACAACACCTGCACCACCTTGTTCCCCACACAGCATTAATTTTTCACTGAGGTCGCTGTTCGTGTTCTCATTATGCGAACATGACATGTGGCCGACTAAACCTGGACTGTTCTAGCTCGCTAGGATCGGTTTATAGTAGTAGGGATGATTACTCGGTATGAGACATTTTGTGTTTGTCTCTTTTCCGGAGTAGCGTATATGTAACACTGCACTCTGGATAGATTGTATAAATTGGCCATTTACAGTAAGGACTCCATTATGAGTAATTTTCTCTGTCAACACTCCACCAGCCTTCAGGCTTATTAATTGTCTGGACCTACTTCCACCACGTTATTTAGAGTTAGCCCTGGAACTATTGGGGTTCCAGAGTGACTGGAAATAAAGTGACGATTACTGCATTCACACAGCTTCACTAGGTTGACTCGTTTACATAATTTTGTTTTAACAAGAGAGTGGCCCTTTTTGTCATCCATCTTCCTCAACTTCGGCGTTGAAGACATTTTCCTGTGACAGAGGCCCGCGTGAGGCACTTTCCTCTCACAACAAAATAATGTTCCAAAGGGTGTAATTTGGCTTATTAGTGGGGCGGTTATATAACAAATTTGAGGTAAGATGTTCCATTCTGGCAGAAATCATGAAATATAATATATATATTAAACTAGCTAAGTAGCCGTGCGAGGTCCCTCCTTTGCAGGGCTACCTCACAGATCTCACTCTGAGGTACCTCTGGCGAGCACCACGATGATGAGTCGTCAAGCCAGTCCCATGTACTAGACCTCCTCCCAAGTAGCAGCAAACGAGTACAATTGTTTGACTGTTACATCATTACTTATTGTATGTATTTTTAGTTATTATCTCCTGGCCGTAAAATGGAGCTGTGGAGCTGTCACACCGGTGACACCAACAGCATGGGCGAGACAGTGAGGTTCAACTTTGGCGTCGGTGGTCGCATGGCCCCACTGGAATGTAAACATTCAACCGACTCTCGAAGTCAGTTTCTGTACGATCTGGCAGCACACAACACCGGATACGCAACCCTGAGATCCGTGGCTAACCAGCTGTCCTGCCCCACTGCACCATGTACCTGTGGTGCCACGGAGCGGGAATGTCCGGTGGACCAGCGGGCATGCCCGGAGGCTACAAGTGGCCCCCAATGTTGGACTCGAACACAAAATGAACCCACGCCCACCCATATGTTCCGGTCTCACTTTTACTACAATCTATAATCTGCCGACTCAGAGGTGGAGTACTACGATGGAAGGGTAACTCAAGCACTCACCGGTGACGAGCTAAATTATTCAGAATTGGAAGACATGCCATTAGTACTACCACAAGATTACTCGCCGATCAGTGAGGAGACTTTCCATGATGCATCCCAAGCAGGTGCATCTTTTATAACACTGTCTAACATCTGCGCTAGGCACTCTAGACCTATGCCATATCATGGACATCAGCAGAGAAGTCCCCCTATGGGGTATACTATACAACCTACAGACCCATATGGTTCACCATGTCAACTTTACAGTGACCAATGGCCTGCCCATCATGCGCAGTGGCCCACATCTCCACCTACAAGAACATCATCTCCCAGTACCACGGTATGGAGATAAGAATGCAGAAGCAACACGACCATCATATCCCAGAAACGGCACAACCACCCACCACACTCAGCGGGCTCGTCATTTTCCTGGACCTCCACCGTACTGAGGGAGATCCGAGCAACGTGCTACGGACCAGGCACGATGTATGGACAATACACCACCACTGGTGCATCGTCCTATACCGAGGCGGAAGCTCCCAGGTTCATCTGTTCGAACCGATCATACGGAATATCACAAACAGGAATCTCCCCCTCATGTGCGGAGGAACCAGAATATGTGGAGCCGCGTCCACCCCCCACCGACCTTCATCTGCATTCACCCGATTCTCTCCCCCGCCCCCACCTGGATTCTCGCCCATTGTACCTTATCATGGCACCGGCCGAGTCATCCCCCCCCCCATTCAGAGGGGAGGGTGACTGGTCCAATTATATGTGCCAGTTAGAAATCCTAAGCCTTACAACCAGGTGGATGGATCAGCAAATGGGGGAGAATCTGGCCGCCAAACTGTCAGGGAAAGCCCTGCAGGTAATGGCAGATATGGAGGTCAGACCTCACAACCATATACATCGAATTGGAAAGCGCTCTTTCCGAGAGGTTCGGAGATATGGCATTGGGAGAGACAAGCTGTCTACAATTAAAAAACCTAAGAAGACGTGCAGAAGAAACTCTGCCCGAATTGGTCAGCCGCATCCGACGCCTCGTCCCCCGAGCATACCCCAACACAAACCATAAAGGAGTCACGCATCTCCATTTAGACACTTTCATTGATGCTTTGAACAGAGAACCGGCTCTCAAGGAAAAACTATTCCTTTTCGAGCATGGACACCTTCAAACTCTTACCGCAACATCAGTACGAATCGAGAATTTGCTTGAGCAGGAAAAAAACACTCGTCATTAACTGCACCCCATCAATGAACTAAATGACGCTAAAACCCTCATTTCTATGGACACCTCACACACTGCAACCACCACCGATATCAGCACCACAACCCAACGCGCACCACCTCCCCGGGGAGATCACGTGCCCCGAGGAAGAGGGCGTGGCCAGTCCCATCGCCCCAAGACGTGGAAACCAGAAAAACAACAACAATAGTCAGGCAATACACGATAGATTAGAAGAGATTACAAAACAGATCTCCGCCCTCACCAATCTGGTCACAACACTTAGCACCATGGTGGTGACCCAACAGACTACACGACCACCACCAAGCAGCAACACGCCCCACAGACAACCACCCAACACGTGCTATGGATGTGGTCAGATCGGCCATTGGAGGGAGCGATGTCCAAACCACCCCACCCTCCGCTCCATTGACCACTGATCGACTGACACCACATCCAGAGCATCCGTTAAACCCAAATGGCCACTGATTAGAGAGTCACTTCAGTGCCCCATCCTCAAACACAGCTCAACTGCCATCCTTCAACAGCAACTTCGGGTGGATTCATCAACAAATAGTACAAAAATACACTAATAACGGCTTCACAAAAGCCGGGGCCTACGAAGCACAGTGCATCTGCAGCTCCGACAATCCTTCCCTCTACGGAAAATTGTGACCCCCGCAATAACCATATCTACTAAACCCTCTTTCATATGTAAAACGGCAGTGGTTGGTTGTAGCACCTCCACTGAAACACCGTTTATTCAAGCACCACGACCCACTACAAATGTGTGCATTTCCTTAAGATGTGTGTGTATTTCCTTAAGATGTGTGTACAGTACCTCAATAACTCCCTGTGCTACAACCTAGTAGGTCATGTGGAGATCCGAAAAGAGAAAAGAACATGAGTGGAAAACATTTTGCTAAATCCACAAACTACTATATTCAGCAGTAGTAGTGACATGGACGGAAGCCAACCCACTGCACCATGGATCAGCAAAAGACATCGCCACAAACATCAGCATAAACAGTGGCAACGACGCTGTTTCTTTTGCGCATCTCCTAAACATCCCATGATGCATTGTCCAAAATGGCTGGCTCAAATAGGTCTGCTCTGTTCCAGATACTTCAGATACAGCACCATTGCTACCCCAGCTTCGTCGTTGCCCAAGCAAAATCAGCAGCAATGATGACGAGCTGGCCCCTTCCTCACTCAGCCACCAATCAGGCTCATGGAAGCAATAGAGAAGCAGGCCACTTTCATACAATGTCCCCACCGCAGCAAGGAAGGCTCCACAGACCACAATCTTGGAGACTCTTCCGCAAGCACACCGGAAAGTTATTTATAAGTGTGCTGGCTTGTTCAGTGGAATATCTATCAGTGCCACTGTGGACACTGGAGCTTCCATCACCGTATTCAACAAAGGTCCCTATGAGAGCATCCCATCTCATCAGAGACCACCTCTTAGGTCTTCTAACATATATTTACAGACAGCCACGGAGGCTGACATTCCCGTGGCTGGAACAGTTAACATCGTAATACAGATAGAGGAGATGCATTTCATTCAGCGAGTTGTCATCGCCTCTATCCAAAACGATGCCCTATTAGGTTCTGATTTTCTCAGCGCCAGTTAAGGTGTCATTCACTGCAGACAACAGGAATTAGACATACACGGCTGTCACATACCCCTTGGACCGGAATCATCACTGTACAATACATGTCCAGTGATTCTAGCATCAACCGCAACAGTTGAGCTGGGGCAGGATGAAATCCTATTGGCCACCGCACCACAGTTAGGAGATAATTTACACATAACCATGCTGGAACCCAACCCTGAATACATGATCGCCTCCCAATGCACAAGTTCATGGATGATAGTGGATACCAGCAACAAAAACCGTACACCCTACCGGGTATTCAACGGAATAGCAGCTCCTATAACGCTTGTCCCTGGTGTTCGCTGCGGCCATTTGGTGTACGTAATTTCCATGGAAACAGCTCCGAACACACCTACAGCAACAGTAGCTTCTAACAACAACATACTGGAACACCTGCATGACCTATATTTGTGTGCCACAGTTGGACTGACGCAATCCCACAAACGTGATGTACGATGGATCCTGTTTAAATACCAGGAGAGATTTTCTGCAGGAGACATGGACCTGGGAGAAATTCATCTCGTGCATCATTCCATCGACCCTGGGAACAGCCAACCTGTATGACAGCCGGCACTTCATCTTCCCATCCATAAAGAGACAGAAGCACATCAACATAAAAATGGCATGTTGTGGACAGGCATCATAGAGCCCTCTGTATCCCCCTGGGCCAGTCCCATTGTGCTTGCAGGCAAGAAAGATGGATCTTTGTGGTTCTGCATTGACCACCGCCACCTTAATGATCTAAGCGTCAAAGATGCGTATCTGCTTCTGCGTATAGATCAGGCATTGTCCTGAGCCAGATGGTTCTGTACCCTTGACCTGGGTAGCCATGGATGAGGCTGACAGGGAGAAGACCGCCTTCGTCTGTAGAGATGATCTTTTCCAATTCTGCAAGATGCCCTATGGCTTGGGCAATGCTCCAGGAACATTTGAGCGTCTCATTGAGCAGGTATTAACCATCCTGCAATTGGAAATCTGTCTCTGCTACATTGACGACGTTATCATCATAGAATGGAGCAGGTATTGGATTATGGTTTGCGCACTCTGAACAAGATGGAGAAACCATACGCAACCACTAAGTGAGAATTGTTAGCTGCGGTGTACTTTGCTAAGTACTAGGAACAGTTTCTGTATGGACGCCCATTTACACTACGTACAGATCACGCCTCACTATCCTGGCTCAGAAACTTAAAAAATCCAGACAGGCAGGTAACGAGGTGGCAGGAGTCTCTGCAGGCCTTTAACTTCAATGTTGTTCACTGTCCCGGCAAGGTACATGGAAATGCCGATGCCTTCAGCAGAATTGGGCTTGAGGATAAACAAGAAGTGGCCACCACCGTAACACATACAACGCAGCCAGCTCCAATATTCCCAGAACTGCGGTGCACAGACTGGGATGTGGAGGAGCTCGCCCATGGACAGGCAACGGATGCGTCGAAACGAAAGATACATGCATGGATCCAGGAGGGTGTATGCCCTCCGAAGGAATCTGTTAGTCCTTTATCCGCCATGGCCAAATATTATTATCAAATGTTTGGAGAGTGCCACATGAACAATGGATTCTCTACATAAATAACCAGATAATAATTCCTGAGCATTATAAGGTCATAATACTAGAACAATTCCATGACCACGCTGGACATTTAGTTGTTGAAAGAACCACAGAGCGGATCAAACATAGATTCCACTGGATCAGGATACGTGATAGTGTCAAGGCTTGAGTCAGCAAATGCGTCGTCTGTCAAAGACGCGCTGTTGGCCAGCACCAAACCGCACCATTACAAATTAAAATTGTGGGTGCACCATTGGAGCGAGTGGGTATTAATGTGCCCAGTCCCTCGAATACGACAGATGCTGGGAACAAATACATCCTCGTATTGCAAGATTACTTTACGAAGTGGGTAGAAGCATTTTCTTTGCCGAACCAAGAGGCATCCGCAGTGGTGGAGGTTCGGTCAAACAATGTGTTCTGCCATTTTGGAATGCCCTTTGAGTTACATTCTGAGCAAGGTAGTAATTTTACGAGCCGGTTGATCTCTGAGCTCTGCAAATTATTCCATATAGTCTAAACACGCACCACACCATATCATCCGTGCGGTGACCCGAGAGGGATACGCTCCGTGAGGGTCACCACAACAGGCAGCAGTGGGCTCGCTAGGGTTCGGGGGAACGTGAAATTGCGGTATAGTGCAGAGGAGGTACTGAAGACCTCCATGTCTAATGAAGGATGAATTAACATACTATTGTGGTACTGTCTAGTCGATGCACTATTCGGGTTACCGAGATTTTGGTGCATCCAATCTCGGTAAGTGGACATGCGTGGTGCGGGGATGATAGTCAACACACAGGACATCTCTAGAGGACTAAAAGTTCGCTGTGTTTGCTAGAGATGGCCTGCAGGCGAGGCCAGGGAAAACGGTCAAAGTTCATATTTTGTTGGCAGATAGATGCGGCCCAGACCGTCAGTTGCCCCTGAGCATGAGCTCAGATGGTGATTGCTATCAACTGGGTCGCCGGCCAGTCATCTTGATCATGTCAGTTCATTGACCCTTTTCTGTTGTGTGTGATCAAGATGGCCCAATGTAGAGCCAGGCCACAGTAAGCGTTCGTATTGTGAGCCATGGTGAGAGGTCATGAAAAGTGATTCCTTGGGAAATTGGAGGGTATATGCGTGATTGGGGCATCACATGAAAAGATCGTGGGCTATGATCCTCAATCATGTTTTTATGGGCATGGTTCACGATCTCATGTTAGATTAATTGTCCCATGGGCCATGTTCCTCAATCATGTTTCCTATGGGCATATGCGGGAAATGCAACTAGCCTATGATGCATTCCTGTGTGGGGTACTGGGAAACCTCCTGTGATGGAGACAGGCCATACACCGGGAAGGCCAAAGGGTGCATAGTGACGGGATGGTATAGAGGTTCAACAGATCCCTCGCGGTAATGCTGACTAAGGAAACACACGTTGATTGTCGCGATTGGGATCTACGGCTCCAATATGTGCTCATGGCATACCACACTTCAGTACATTCCAGCACGGGTTATACCCTGGCTCGGTTAATTTTAGCCCGTGAATTAGCCTTACCCCTGGATCTGGCCATGCCCAGAATTCTGGGGGAGAAAAATTCACCATCTCTCTATGTGGAGCTCATGCGGCAATGGATAGAACGGGCCCATGAACTGGTGAGAGAAACACTCTACTGCACACCGGCATCAGAAAACATGGCATGACCGGCGGGTGCATGAAGGCCAGTATGAGGCGGGGAAAATGGTCTGGGTTCACGATACATGACGTTCTGCAAACGTGCCAAGTAAACTGAGTTACCAGTGGAAAGGCCCCTATGTGGTAGTAGGTAAGAAGTCGGACGTGACCTACCAGATCCACGTGTCGGATAGCATAACCTCGGTCATCCACTTTGATCATCTTAAACCTTGTGTTAGCGATGGCCCGGTGCCAGAGCTCGGACCAGGCAATACGCATAGCACTGGTACCCAGACCGATGTATCTACGGAAACAGGTATTCTGGACGTTAGCACAGAGCACCATGGTGCTGGTTCGACCCTTCTCCTACCAAGCCAGGAGTATGGTGAAAAAACGGCTAATGCTGAGGACGATGACGAGCCATGTACTCGCCCTCTCCGTCCTCAGAGCGGGTCTACCAGGTCTGGAAACTCGTATCTGAAGACTTTCTCGACTTCACTAGGTTGACTCGTTTACATAATTTGGTTTCAACAAGAGAGTGGCCCTTTTTGCCATCTCTCTTCCTCCGCCTCAGCGTTGAAGACATTTTCCCGTGACAGAGGCCCGCACGAGGCACTTTCCTCTCGCAACAAAATAATGTTCCGTACAGGGTAATTTGGATTATATTAAACTATCTAAGTAGCCGCACTAGGACCTTCCTTTGCCGGGATACCTCACGGATCCCACTCTGTGAGGTACCTCTGGCGAGGACCACGATGGCGAGTCGTCAACCCAGTCCCATGTATTAGACCTCCTCCCAGGTAGCAGCAAACGAGTACGATTGTTTGACTGTTACCTCATTAATTATTGATGTATTTTTAGTTATTATCTCCTGCCGTAAAATGGAGCCGTGGAACCGTCACGCCGGTGACGCCAACAGCGTGGACGAGACAGTGAGGTTCAACTTTGGCGGCAATTGTCGCATGGCCCCACTGGGACATAAACGTTCCACCGGCTCTCGAAGCCGGTTTCTGTACGATCCGGCTGCGTGCAACACCGGATCTGCAACTCCAAGATCCGTGGCTAACCAGCTGTCCCGCCCCGCTGTGCCACATACCCGCGGTACCATGGAGCGGGAACGTCCGGCGGACCAGCGCATACGCCCGGAGGTTACATTCATCACCAACTAATCCTGTAAGTTATTTTGTTAATCTATTATTGATAACCGTGTAAAAACAACTAAGGAGCGTGAGTTTTCGGGGCCTTTATTTTCATATAATAGCAGTACGATGATTAGCACCTTCCGGAGTCTTATTCCATTTTTTGAAATGGTATAACAGACTTAGCGTTAGAATTTGCACCTGGTCCTGCAGCGTGTGTGAGATTTGTTTATTTATAATGTCCCAATAAGCCTTGGGGCTTCGGTCTTTAACACTGCGCAGTTTATTAACAAAAGATTTAAAAGAAATTTGGTGATACGTACTTAATTCTTTTCTATAACATTTACTTGCAATCTGTTTTCTTTCCTTATTTGTTTCGCTTTTTATTCCGAGGTATTCACGTCTTGCTTGGTAAAATTCCTTTATCTTGATTTTGCAAGCCTGATTGAATCATGGTCCTGGGGCGTTTTCCTTTTCTACTTCCACGGCCCCTACCCACCCCAGCCAGCCGGCCGCCTTGCCAGCTAAGAAATTAGTGTGATTTCTACCACAATACCATTGACGTTAGCATAACCGACTTCAGTCATATCAGCAAGTGCGTCGACTCGATGCGTTAGAGGATGGAGCTAACATCATCAAGGGCAATATTTATCAGAAATTCTTCTCTGTTTCTTTCCGTTTCATTCTGGGTGGTATTAAATTTGTTACCATATCGGTCTTATACTTGGTGGCATCCGTTATATTTACATTCGAGCAACAAGCAATATGTACACGATTGTGAACATCAGAGAGCAATTAATTAAAAACGTGAATTTCACAATTATTCACAACAGATATAATACAATAGCAGACACTACTAACATCCTTGCAAGTCGTCTTTTCAACCCATCTATCAGCGCCTACCATCCCGTTTACGATGCAATTGTTCAAATTTCTGCACAATTTTTTTACCAATCTATATCCGCAGTTGTTTGTCTAATTATCTGCTGTCTTTCTTAACAAAGGTATGCCCATTGATTTTACGCCACAGCCACCATTCAGAATGGCTACTTCTGAGAAATGATTTTGAAAGATAAAGTCATTGTTTCCATTTTCATCTTCAAATAGATCGCTTAGAAGGCACGTTCGTGCGTTAAAATAACCAAATAGTACAATAGGTTGATTGGCCTGCTCTAGTTTACCTATCGCTTCCTGTCCTATTGCGTGGAATATTGAAATGTTTGTGGACACAGAGTTTCCTGGCGTTACATAGGCAATGCCGCAAAACTTATTCTCACCTAACAAGTCTCTGTACAACATACACCATAGAATATTATCTGATGTTAGACATTTCGTGGGCAATGGACCTTTCCAGTTTTAGCTATGCCACGCCCATCCTTAGTTAAGCTCTTTCCACACCTCGCTTGTGCTGGGAACGATCGATCGATCCCTGAACGTATTGACTATCAATTTCCAGAAAACTATACAGGGAAACCTGTTGAATATTTTGGAACTAATTATTTGACTGGGTGCTGAAGGCCAAGTCAAACTTGTTTCAAAATATTCAACAGCATGTTTCTTAAATAACAAAAACATACAATTCGTACAACGTGTCGGACTTCCATTAATCAACACACCTGGACCATCCAAAGATATGCTGGGTCTGATACCAGTATAGCAACCAGATGCAGTGTTCATAGATGATGTATTCAGCGTGTAAAATTAAAATATCGATATCATCATCATCATCATCATCATCATCATCATCATTATCATCATCATCATCATCGTCGTCGTCGTCGTCGTCGTCGTCGTCGTCGTCGTCGTCGTCGCCGTCGTCATGTGTTAGAGTTGGTAATAGATTGTATGTATCAGTAGGAGTAGGAGCAGGAGTAGCAATAGGGGCGGTATCAGAAATAGAGGTAGCAATAGAAGAATAGTTGATAGTAGCGATAGCAGCAGCAGGACCGTCATCACCATCATTAAATTTACAATCATCACCATCATCATCATCGTTTCTATATTTACAATCGTCGTCGTCGTCGTCGTCGTCGTCGTCGTCGTCGTCGCATGCGCAATGTATTCAAAGCTGTTACTGCCAGGGAGGTGACGTCCATTCTTATGACGGGTAGCCTGATAAATGTTTCTCCGGTGGCTTTGGAAACTTGGTCCTGCGATTACGTTCGTGCAATACAGATCTTGTTGCCAGATATGTTCGTCAATCACATTTCCCTGGGCGGTATGCTTTTTTCACCAAAAGTATTCGTACCCGGATAATATCCCGATAGTGTTCTTCCTACCATGGAGGTTAATTTTCACTTCAGGCAAAAAGATTTATTTTAAGGCCCGATCGGTTTTGTTGTTGTTGTTGTTGTTGTTGTTGTTGTTGTTGTTGTTGTTGTTGTTGTTGTTGTTGTTGTTGTTGTTGTTGTTGTTGTTTAGGCATTCCCAACTTAGGTCTTGAGAGAATTACATACGTTTCGTGCAAGAGTGTATGCGTGCATGCGTCAGCAACAATATACTTTAAACTACTTGTCTGCTACCTGTGTTGTGATCTCGACTAAGGTTGTATTGTTAGGGTTTCCAGGATACCATGTTTCTTTGCTGGGTTAATGTGTTAAAATCTGAGACAAATAGGATCAGTACAGTCTTAGCTCTGGAAAGACAGTCATGCGTACATGCGCATGCGCGGACACATGCAAGCACGCACGCACGCACCCGGACGCTCGTCAGGTCCATAGCGTGACCATGGTGGCCAAGGTGGGTGGGTGGGGTGGTGGTGGTGGCAAATGGTTCGACGGGGATTCGGGGGTCATGACCCGGAAAATATTTGATGTGTAGATGCTCTGAAAGCGCCTCATGCATTTCTGGAGGTAAACATGTACATTTATAGCTACCTACGGAGTTATCTGATTTTTATTTTAACATTTTCTCTTGGAGTATGGGTATTTAAAAAAGTACACTTCACAAATCTCTAGGGGGGGGGGGAACTGCTCGCACGGACGGACGGGTGGATGGACATACGGATGGATGGATGGATGGATGTATGTATGGATGGGTGGATTGATGGACAGACAGACCCGATCACAATAACCTCTTCCCCTTACGGGCCGAGGGCACGGTAATTAATTACGGCAGAAACGTGTGTGCTACTTTTCGCAGATTATCTCGTATCGAAGGAGAGACACGAATGTATACAGTAATGTACACTTTATAAGGCGATACACATTTCTATATCATTATATATCGTGTGCTGCCTTAAAGGTATCGTGAAGCAATTAGATTAGAAAATATCTGAAAAAAGGCAG
The DNA here is from genome assembly GCA_034401795.1 of Chaetoderma sp. LZ-2023a. Lineage (NCBI taxonomy): Eukaryota > Metazoa > Mollusca > Caudofoveata > Chaetodermatida > Chaetodermatidae > Chaetoderma > Chaetoderma sp. LZ-2023a. Next base: position 130,042,117 of record CM067374.1, read on the forward strand.
TGACGATCGTCTGCTTCTTAGCAGCCATTTTACATTGATATTTGTCGCGCAATTTACAGTATAACTAGCTAACGTTTTTTAAAATTTGACTGAAAATCGTTGCCAACCCGAAAGGCCTGCTGATTATTTTGAGAACAATTTGCTTGAATTTGTTTGCCCCGGCAACTTTCAGTCAAATGTCAAAACTGTAGCTAGTGACACCTGCATTCTCTGCTGGTTATTTCGTGAACAATTTGAAGGAAAGTTGTTGCTGCTATAACTAGCAACAATTTTCAGTCAAATTGTTATAAAACTATCTAGTCGTGCATATTTAAGTTTTCCCATAGGAAATACATAATTAGAATCTAACTACTATACTCTTACTATACACCTGTGCAAAAGTTAAGCACCAGCAAAAACAATAGAACGTAGAAACATGATGGTACAACTAGGCTGCCATACTTTTTGTCCCCGCGTTAGCTGACATAATTCCAAGTACGAAATGCACATGCATGCATGACTTCACGCCGCTTGATGTCCGTGCGTGGCGGGAAACAGCACACGTGTTCAGTTATGTAAAAGTCCAGTTTGAGGTGTAGAACATTACATACAGATTTAGGCGACAAGAATAGGAATTTTGTGTTCATGACCGTGGTTTATTTGTACAGAGAGAATTAGCTCTTGATTGTGAACCGCTATGGCAAGACGAAGGTTAAGTGATCGTGTGAAATGGCAAATCATAGGTATGCATACCACTGGTATGTCATGCAGAGAGATTGGCAGACAGCTGAACATTAACCATACTGTAATCAGTCGTTTGATTGCAAAACATGGGCAAACTAACGAGGTGAAGGACAGGCCTAGATCTGGAAGACCGACGAAGACTACTGCCCGTGATGATCGAGCCCTAGTACGCCTTGTTAGGAGATCTCCATTCACCAACAGCAGAGTGCTCAGCCAGCAATGGGAAACGCGCAATAGAGTGTCACTGTCTACCGTCAAAAGGAGACTGTATGCTGCTGGCATGAAAGCTAGGAGACCTGTCAGACGTCCTCTCCTCACTGCACACCACAAAGAGGAGCGTCTGAGGTGGTGCAACGAAAGAAGACACTGGAACATGAGATCCTGGAGACGGGTACACTGGTCCGATGAAAGTCGGTTCCTGCTTCATACCACAGATGGTCGAACTCGTGTATGGAGGTCCAGACGCACGGCGTACGACCAACGTGACATCATGGAAGAAGTTCCATTTGGTGGAGGTTCCGTTATGATATGGGGGTGCATCTCATTTGATTGTAAGCTGGATCTGTTGACTGTACCTGGAACACTAAATGGACAAAGATATCAAGATTCCATACTGGATAGAGTTGTGGTCCCTCATTTTGTAAATCATGCACCTGGAACCCACCCTATATTCATGGATGACAACGCCCGACCACATCGTGCTAGAGCTGTGCATGAATACCTCCGCCAGAATGCCATCGAAACCCTACCATGGCCAGCAAGGAGCCCTGACATGAACCCTATTGAGCATATCTGGGACATTCTGGGAAACATGGTGAGAAGGAGGGATCCTCCTGTGCAGAACCTACAGGAATTAACAGACGCACTCCATCTTGAATGGCAACGAATACCACAATGGCGTATCAGTCGGTTGGTGACCAGCATGAGACGTCGTGTCCAGGCCGTCATCCAGGCACAAGGTGGATATACCCGGTATTAATAATGACAGTCTCAAACTCGTGCACAGATGTTAAACTTCGTTTTCAGACACCATTAATGACAATCTAGCCACGTGTGTCAACTGTAGGGCAATAGTTGTCAGTTGTGTCAACGTAACCATATTCAGGCCTCGTTTTCAAGTTCAAACAAAAACATACAGTGTTTCCCCACCATCATAATCAGCATTCCTCTAGTTGCATTATTACCTCTTGCACTAAGATGGATGGGTACATAAATGTTTATGCTATTGCTTTCTTCATAGCACATGAATATACCCTCGCATGTGCGTAAAAATAGGGTGGTGCTTAACTTTTGCACAGGTGTATATATACATGCTCTATCTAGGTAACTCCGCCCAGCTCGGAGGCCAATAATACACTGACTATCATCACCTATCAGCTCAGAGGGCAATAGTACAATGACTATCATCACCGCTCAGCTCAGAGGTCAATAGTACAATGACTATCATCACCTATCAGCTCGGAGGCCAATAGTACAATGACTATCATCACCGCTCAGCTCGGAGTCTAATAGTACAATGACTAGCATCACCGCTCAGCTCGGTGTCCAATAGTACAATGACTATCATCACTGTCAGCTCAGAGGCCAATAGTACAATGAGTATCATCACTGTCAGCTCGGAGTCTAATAGTACAATAACTACCATCACCTGTCACCTCAGAGGTCAATATTACAATGGCTATCATCACCTCTCAACTCAGAGGCCAATACTACAATGACTATCATCACCGCTCAACTCAGAGGCCAGTAGTACAATGACTATCATCACCTGTCAGCTCGGAGGCCAATAGTACAATAACTACTATCATCTGTCACCGCAGAGGCCAATATTACAATGGCTATCATCACCTCTCAACTCAGAGGCCAATAATACAATGACTATCATCACCGCTCAGCTCAGAGGCCAGTAGTACAATGACTATCATCACCTGTCAGCTCGGAGTCTAATAGTACAATGACTACCATCACCTGTCACCTCAGAGCCCAATATTACAATGACTATCATCATCTCTCAGGTCAGAGGGCAATAGTACAATAATTATCATCACCGCTCAGTCCGGAATCGAATAGTGCAATGCCTACCATCACCGCTCAGCTCGGAGTCCAATAGTACAATGACTATCATCACCTGTCACCCCAGAGGCCAATAGTACAATGACTATCATCACCTGTCAGCCCGAAGTCTAATAGTACAATGAATGTCATCACCTGTCACCTCAGAGCCCAATATTACAATGACTATCATCATCTCTCAGCTCAGAGGCCAATAGTACAATGGCTATAATCACCGCTCAGCTCGAACGTCAATGGTACAATGCCTATCATCACCTGTCAGCTCGAAGGCTGTATATGTATATATTGAGTCATTTGAAAGTTGGTTTCAGAGCAGGGCTTCATACAACACATAACATATTTCTCATTACCATGCATAGCCCAAGCTCCCATCTAATAAATAACGCTCAAACAAGTATATTTGTATATTTTCAGATTTTTACGAATGTTTTGCAAATGGGTTGAAAGACTGCCTGCAGTACAAATAAATCAAAATCGTAGTTAAAAGAAACCTTAAATACAATTGTGTTTATGTAAGATGCTAAAAATGTGTGTATGAACAAAACAGTGATGTTATAACCCTAAACCTAACCCATGGTGTTTAAACCGTTAATGTCTAAATTTGGTTAAGAAAATCAAATTATTTCCTTATTGAATGGTCATTTGCAAGCCAAGCGAAGACTATTTCTGAAAATTTACCACTGGAATGACTGGCTCGGTTACGGAGCCAGTCATTTCAGTGGTAAAACTTAAAAAACTGTCTTCTCTTGGCTTGCAAATGGGCATTCCTCAAGACCACTACAGAGGGCGGTTTTGGCCGGCTTCGTCATGAAAGAGTTACGTGTAGATGCAGAAAACCTCACTAAATACATATGCTTTTAGACGTGATTGTCATCTGCGCTAACTGATAAATGGTGGTATGGGACACGTGAAGATAAAATTAATAAGATAAGATACCTTGTCATTGCGTAAACGTCCAGTTTTTCATTCTACAAGGCACAAAATGTCTATCGCAACAATGTCAAAATGCTGCATTTGCACTAGAGAAATATTTCAGTAAATTAAACAATTGAATTCAAATATATTAATGTAGTTTATTCGATAAGCTCTTTCTCCGGAGACTATGTTATGGGCGTGGTGTATGGGGATTCCACCAGGTTCATGAAATGGAAAAGTGCTATTTCCGTTTCTCCAAACAGTAGGTGCTAAGTAAAGCACATCTATCCGCATTGTCTACGGAGAGCAATGAAGGACAATAAAGATAATTGTAAAATTGGGCAAGTTCCTTACACCACATACTATATAGTTACCATCAATGATGTTTGATTAAAACAATACAATTTTATTCGAAGTCTGTAAACAAAGGGCAATGGGCATTTTATCAGGAATGGAAGGCGTGTGCGCGTGCATGCGTGCGTGCGTATGTCGCAGCTAGACATGAATAATACAACCAGGCTATATAAGCAGCTTGTCGAAGATGGATCATAAAGATCATGTTTGCATATGGTAACCAGAGCGAAGTATGCAAAGCAGTTTCCACACACTATTCGCTATCACCTTGTCAGAAAGAAAGTGTCATGTCTGGAATGATTAAGAGGATGAATATAATTTCATGTCGGTTTGCTGAAATTATCAAACAATATATAAAAGAAATATAAATTGAGAAAGATGCCTCAGTCTGGTTATCGCTCATGCATGAGCAAAATTTAATCCAGTAAAACTATGGTTGATCTTAGAATAGATTGCAACAGAATGGTTTTTTCCTGTTTTATCTTGCTAAGATGACCGCACTGAATATTCAAGTTCAATTTCAAGTTTATTATGTTTGTTCTCAGCTTAGACACATTACGATATAAACAACATTAGAGAGAGAGAGAGAGAGAGAGAGAGAGAGAGAGAGAGAGAGAGAGAGAGTTTTCACTTCTTCCCGCCACAGAAAACAGTCAAATATCATCATCCGCTGGCACCAAATAGAGGGAGCCATTTCTACCTGTGCCCGCAGATTTCTAGATACGCGACGCCCACTTTTACGTGTGTCGGAATTTATATACTCACTGACTTCCCAGAATCCAAATGTTAAACTAACTATACAGGCAAACTGTTGAATATTTTGAAACTAATTTTATTTGATGCTGTTGCTGCGTCAAAGACTCGTATACGTGACAGACTTTTCCATGTTCATGAGAGACCAAGGTACGCGACAATATATTGTGAAGCCAGCCTACATACGACATAATTGAATATGGAGTCATATACTTGAGTGACAGAGTTGGCATACTGTCAAATACACTTATCTTAACCCATGCAACCATTAGTCATGTCCCTGTCATAGATAATGTTCCGCCTCGTCAATTCTTCAAACATGCTATCAAATCAGTTCTCGCTCAATACCCATGCAATTCATAACAAGCATATTCTGGTTGATCGGATTTCGTAGTAAAGTTACTAAATAGGTTACTAAGTAGGATATTTAATTTGACATTTTTTGGAATTTGGAAATATTGGGGCTGTATTTACAATAGTCTAATAACAATAATTAGGGTGATCTGAGTAAGAATTAGCTTTTCAAATGTTATCCCTTAAATGAAATTTAGTGATATGATTCACATTAAATTGACTAACTACCCAGATAACGAGACTTACTGGGCCGATACCGTGCCGATACTTCCAATATCGGATCAGCATATGGCCCAGTAAGCTGCGTTATCAGAGCAGATGGTCGATTTAATGTGGCATGTAACACGGCAACTACATAGACAAGAAAACATCGCATGTATTGCGATAAATTTGACATAAGTACCAAGACGGGAACTTGTTCTTAAAACTCAGATGAAAGAATCAATTTACAGAAGGCGCCCATAAGTAACATATATTCTTTTGGTGCTCTCTGTTGTTTGTACTCATGTTTTTACAATTTCCGAACACATTGACTAAACAATTTACCAGAAGAGCCAATGGACTGATCACATATAGTGAAGATGGAGAAGTTTCACATTTAATTGCAAATTATTCTGCGTGCCTTGTCTAGCAACGAGGATATCATTTGAAAAAACACGGCTCTAAAACGACTTCCACTCAGAACATACAAGAAGAAATTCACCACGTTGTTAATGTACGTATTAAACAGAAGTATGTAATACGAGAAATGCTTCATGGCATCAACATAAATATCACGACTTATGGAATAAAACCACGTGTATCCTCCACCAAGTCCTAACATGGCATTGGGACCAATGCATGAACTAGTAGTTATTGAGACTGCTAGAAGCATCAGAGTCACAGATCTGTTCTGACGTTTGGTTTCATCACTGCTTCTGGAGCCATCAGTTAGAGTATCACCATCTTTGTTGGTTCTTAGTCTAGTAATGATCGCTATGTTGCCTAAGGTTAAGAATACCAATGGAATTATAACAAAAACTACCCCATCAACCGTACCCCATGCACTCACAAGTTCAGCATGCGTGGCCTTGACGTGACACTTAACTTGGTTTTCATCAACTATCATTTCATACGCAAATGTATGCACGGTGTTTATAAGAGCATCCGCAATGAGGAGACAAATAAAAGCCCTAAGGGCATTTGAGACAGTACATATACGTGATGCTTTCATTGGAAAACAAACAGCGGCAATGCGTTCTAATGTTAAAAGCACAACTAACCAAATAGATATGTATGATAAAAAAGTAGGTAATGCGATTCTGGACTGACACGCCATGTCAGATGCAAAGTATCACATTATCTTGTGCATACACGTACTATATAGAAGCTTTAATGTATCCGCAACAGCGAGAATCATCATAATGAACGTCACCGATGTCAACGGTTTAAAACGTTTCATAATTAAGAACGTTAGAATGTTGCAAGGGATTCCAATAGAAGCCAATATAATGATGGAGTATTGTCTGAGGAACTCCCCTGCGTGGTACAAAGGATGAGCTCTCAACTCAGACCAGTACACATCCCAGTCGAAGTCATCTGTGGCATTTATGTCACGAGGTGTCACACTAAAGCCTGCCATCTGAGCCTGGGTTGTAATTTTATTTATCGGTGCAATGGTTGCCATATTTATTTTCACTTTTCTATTATGATTAATGTTCACAACTATTACACTGATGACATCAAATAAGGTCCAGTTTGATATCAAATATGGAGCACACAAGGTATCAATTGTACAACGTGGTGTGATGCATTATATCCTGGTTTGAAAAGAAGAACTGTTATATGATTCATACAGATTTAGATAGCAGAATGATGTGCATTTGAACATATCCCCGATAACGCATGTTACTGGCCCAATACTAGGCCACTTCGGTCCGATATTATCCCAGTACCGACACAGTAACCAGGGCTATCATGGACGACATGACTAACAACAAACTTTTATTATAATTAGAGGATTTCAAACAAGTCTAGATTTAACATAAACATTATCCAAAAAAATTAGAAAGAAAAATTCTGCATGAGTGAAATTCGAATGCTCTGATAACACTGCAGGTCGTATTGGCCCGGAATTGGCCCAGTAGGCCGTCTTATCAGGGTGATATTTACAAAATGACGATACTATACTTTATATTATTTGACAATTGGTTTAACATAATATTCATAACCACAATTAGTCAATTATAAAACGTAGTTTCTGCAAAATACTTGGTTTAGGTTTAGCGAATCATTATTTTTAGATAAACTTAAGATTTTGTCGATGCTACCATAATAAAAATGATTCATTTTATGTTGCATAGCGAATTTACGCAACACTAATTTTGCAGCACATACAAGGGTCAAGCACGTGGATTTAAAAATAAATGTTTGGAAAATTATGTTCAGTCAACTAATATGTTTTACTAGCCCATTGTCGAAGCTTGAATTGCTTGTAAAATGTCTGAGCCTAAGCCTAGACTATAAAAATACCCCACAAGGTAGGATGTGTGCAAAAAACCACCCGACGCCCCCTCTGAAAAGCTCATTTTCACATAACTGTGCTATATATAATCACTGCATGAATACCTACTGGTAGAGATCTCGTAGCTGTACTAGTGCCATTAATGCATAGGTCTATTTATTTACTGTCACTGAAATAATATATGCCTAACACTACTCTAACACTTTGAAACGGAAAGGCCAAATTAGGATATTCATTTTCACTTTAATATATATTCTGCTGATTTTTTCTAAAACTAATTGACTGGGCCTGTTGCTGGCAACACGTTGTCTAATTAGTTTTCAAAATATTCAACAGCTTACCTGTATAATTACATTGAAATTCAGGCTCTGAGAATTCAGTGTTCAAAGTGGTAAAAACGCTCTCCTGGTCTTTATCTTGTGTTGTACCTTTGATCTTGTTGATGATGGTGCCATTTATCTTAATTCTCTATGTCTATTAACATGCCTACCCATGAACATATATGTCTAGATAACATCGATAATTAATAAATATAACAGAGCCGCTTATTTTGCGATACACGGGTGGCATGCATTCGTTTTCCATTGTGTATTCGGCACTGGTGCTGTCATAGAAATGGCCCAGGACCTCGCGTCCTATTCCCAACCCATACCAAGTCAACTCGTACCAATTGTATTGTCAACTCGTCCCGGGTTTGGACGCCCGTCATGTCAGAATTTTTATTTGCAGAGAATCAGAGAAATTGGACAATCATTAGACGAGAAAAGCTAAGTACTGTAAAATTGTGCTGCCTTGTTTTCAGATGGCTCAGAAGTGCTACGTAGCCCTTTGTAAAGAGCAGCGCCTGAAACTGTGATTAGAAAATTGTGATTAAACAAAACATTACAACAAATTTTAATGAGTTAAAATCAAAATAATTTTTGTTTCCATTGGTCTCAGTTCCTGTTTAGTGCAGGTTATTATTTGAACCAGGTCTGCTGGTGTTGGGCAGCTTTCATTGGGCTTATCAATGATGTTAGCTTGCATCAACAGCAACTCTTCTACAATGGTGCTGAATGTGTTGGGGCGCACGTGCACGCATCGACAACATTGTCTCAGAAACCTGTGGTTCGATTGGCTTAAATATGTTGCACAATAAATATTGTTTCCGTTCCGTACATCATATTATCATATAAACAAGCCTTCTAGCACATTCCATATTTTTCGATATGAGCACACGTGCCATATTCAATGGAGTATTTTCATTGGCGGTTGGGTGCGCAACCCATTTAAATCGACCAATTAAAACATCGATTGATGCGAGCGTCACTTGTAGGGATTACTACACGGTATTGTTTTACTACGATTTGTTTACTACGATTTGTCATTCATGAAAACATCGCCAGATTTTGTGTTTGTCACTATATTTTGCTGCGCATTCAGTATCTGTTATCAAGTAGTGGTGCGTCTCAGTGGCGGTATCGATTTCGCGAAAATCAACAATGGGAAATCAGATAAAAGTCACATCAGCAACTATTGGCATATATTTCAAAATTACAGTTTATATGATAGATAAAATCTCAAACTCGGTCACTTTTCATATCACTATTATGAACCTCGTTGAATATTATCAATTTTGTACTCGCTAAAGCTCGTGCAAATTGATAATTTTCAACTCGGTCCATAATAGTGATATGAAAAGTGACTTCGTTCCAGATTCTCTATGTATAGGTATTCCCAACATAGGTCTTGAGAGAATTACATAAGTTTGGTGCATGCATTTAATTATATATTTTTTATTCATCAGGTGATCTGTGGGAAATAAAATTAAATGTGAGCGAGACGCTTTCCTTGGACGTAACAGACAGCTGGTTATAAGCATCATTTCATACGACATGCAGATATATTTTGACACCTGTGTGCCTGTCGTATGACATGTTGCACACTTATACTGTGTCTATATAAAATACACATCTTGCGTGTGAACCAAATGGGTTGATAAATTGTTTTTATTTCCGGTTCATTATACTAGTGAACGAAGCCTCCTTAGGCGCTTGGTGGATTTCAACCAAATTTGGCTGGAAGAACCCTATGGTGGTACCACCCAAAACTTGTATTCAAAACCTTGATTGGTCATGTTTTTCCTTTTAGTGAAAATGTTAGATTTTATGGAAAACTTACCAGAAATTATCGAAATCTCCTCTTTAAACGGTTGATGGATTTCAATCAAATTTGTCTGGAAGGATGCTATCATGCTAGGCTCCATATCTTCTATTCTCAATATGTATTGGTTCCGCCTACCTGTTAGAAGGATCTGTGCATCGTTGATGGGGATGTTGGGATGAGTCTGTGGTTCTGGTCCTTGAGGTCCCGTTGGGTTTTGGGAATATGCTTCGTTGTTGCGAGGGCTGTAATGATGCTGGCTGTGTTGATGTGTTCCAGGGTTTATTAAGTGCATATGTGTCACCTATGCCAGATTAGGGACTTCACTAAAAATCAATTTCATCATCTTATTTACTACTGCTGTTCTCCTTATACTGTTATAATATATCATCATAATATTTTCATTGCATTTTCAGTAAAATATTATCATTATACTATCAATACTGTCATCACCATGCCATAATATTATCATTATACTGCCATCATGCTATTGTCATCACCATGTCATAATATTGCCATTGCATTGTCTATAAAATACTGTCATTTCATTGTCAATACTGGCATCACCCTATCATATGAAGGGCATAGCTAGTAATGTGACCCTCTGTTACCCAGTATATTTGCCTAACAGGGTTCACTAGCAGATAGTGTAAATTTACAAGTGCGGTTGGAAGGAATACGGATTGTATCCACAATTTCATTTAGCAGTGATTTATACCACGTAACACAAGTCTGCCCATACATGCGTACCAGTACCACTGCGCACAGAGTTCATGGATCTTTCCAGTTTTAGCTATGCCCCGCTCCCTAACTATCAAATTCAAGAGAATTATACAGGTAAACTATTGAATATTTTGGAACTAATTTGACTGTGCGCTGTTGCTGCCTATGGCAGCAACAACGTCCAGTCCAATTAGTTTCAAAATTTTCAACAGCATATTTATTAAATAGTAGAGATATACAATTCATACAAAGTGCCGGACTATTAAGAGTTAAAGACGGGCCAAATAGAATCATTTATGACTTAATGATTATAACGTCATTCTACACGCCGCTTAGCTGAGTATGACGTCATATGACGTCAAATGATAGATGGATACTCTGGAAGGGTGAATTCTGTGTATGTATGATTACTGTATTCTGCGGCTATAGCAGCGGACACATTTGCAATCAGTCCTTCTTCGCGTTTGCCCACCGAGTCTTGTCCTCAGCTAAAATCTTTAGCTTCCTCAGGTCCATTCTTGATTTGACTGCACCGAGTCCTGCTTTCTTGAGGCCACGTCGTAGCATGCTTAACAGATTTATGCAAGACCATCCTCTCATAGCTTTGTATTTGCTGGCTCCCAATAGAGCAAGTTCCAAGGCTCTCTATGCTGGTGTGTTCCCTGACATCCTTAGCACATGACCAAACATGGACCATCTTTGCTGAGCGAGTATTGTGGACAGTGGCGATGTATTACACATCATGTATAGTGCATCAGTGGAAATTATGCTGTCTGACCATCGATGCCCAGTGATAGTGCGTAGGTGTTTGCGGTGGCAGGCATCAAGTTTTTCTAGAGCTGCCTTTTGAGCTGTCCAGGTGTTAGAGTTATACAGCATCAAGGATACGCAGGTTTTATCGTATAAACGTACTCATTTTGTCAAGGGAATCTTTGTATAATATCATATTATATATTATATTACATTAAGCATACTAGTATAAGATGGGCTCTGCATGTTCCTAAGATTGTTCATGTCTAACCCGTGTATGTAAGTTGTTCCATAATTTACCTTTCCAGTTTAAGTATGCCCCGCTCACCTCTAGCTAAGCTCCACCCACAGTTCACCGGGTTAGAATAGATCGATCCCAGAATGTCCTGACTATCAATTTCCTGAAAACTATACAGGTAAACTGAACATGAGCAACAACGCCCTGTTAATTCAGTTTCAAAATAGTCAATAGATATTTATTAAATAGTAAATACATACAATTCGTAAAACAATGTATAGTCCGTCTTCAATTATGCATTTGTGACGTAGTTATTTACGTCATTCATAAGGCCATAGTAACGTCATTGATTATGATATCAGTCTACACGCTACGTAGTTTATTATGACGTCATATGATGATTGGATAAAGTAGAAAGGTCCATTGCATATGTGCGCGCTGCCCGTGTGCGCGTGCGTGCGTGCGTGCGTTTTTCGTTCCATGTTCATCTGGTGTTGCTATTCCCTATCTGTCCGTGCATATGTATGCGTCTCCCGTGTGCGTTTTTTCCATTCCATGTTCATCCATTGTTTCCTATCCCATATCCGCGCGTATGAACGTATCCACGTGCATTGATGCATTGCTGTACTGCTGTACCACAGTAGGCCCTACAAATTATTCAGATGCAGCGAACTCTCATTGTTTTATGAAAGCATTAAAATATTGTGAACAATATAAATAAAAATCACAGTTTTTGAAGCAATGGGGGCATCTGATCTGTCACTAAAGTATTTGACTTCATTATCAAATATGTCACTTGCTTAGGTCATAATTAAAATGACGTATGACTCTGTCACGAGAATCGAAAAGCCTGTCATGGAACCGTACGAATTGTGTGTCTTTGGTGAATTTACATTTAATAAACATTCTGTTGAATATTTTGAAACTAATCTGACTGGGAGCTATTAGGCAGCAACAGGCTAAATTAGTTTCAAAATAGTCAACCGGCTACCTGCATAGTTACTTTGGGAGTTCGATTCTGGGAAATTAGGTATAGAAGTTTCAAATTGATTCAAACATGCTTACACCGTGGGCGGAGTCTAGCGAGGAATGGGCGTGGCATAGCGAGAAATAGGCGTGGAATAGCTAGAAATAGGCGTGGCATAGGTAGAAATGGGCGTGGCATAGCTAGAAATGGATCGCTCTATTGGTGGAAATATCAAAGATATTGCATACTTTGATTGGCACAGTTTAACAAGTTTTTATTTGCACACTGTCATATGTATGTAAATATGTATAAACTGCTGCGTGTTTTAACTGGCAACTTCTTCCCAATGTCATATTGGACAGAAAGTATCTTCGGCAATAACTGAATACCAACAATCTAGGTCAACAGATGTCATGGAGATTTGATAAAGCAGTGTTTAAATTCATGTAGTAATGTGTGTCTAAAACCAGAAATGTGGTTGCAATGCAACCATGAAGCTCGACTTTACGACTTTTCAATGATCTATGAAGGTTGACTTTAGACATAAAATAAATATACAAGGCCTTATCAACAAGAGACCAAGGGTATGTAATGCTAACGTGGACTATTAGGAGTTGAACCAATTGTATTTAAATACCGGTGGCCCTTATGGATAATTTTCGAAAAATTCCAAGATGGCCACGAAAGAAATTGACCAATCAAAATTTGTGTTTGATATGTTGAAGCCTACCGCCATAGAATCATTCCACCCAAGTTTCGTTAAAAGTGGCCTACAAATTAAGGGGTGGCGTTTTAAATGGTTCTGGAAAGTTTTCAAAAAATCCAAATTGCCACCAAAAAAATTGACCAAACAAAATTATGAATAGAAATTCTAGAGCCTACCACTATAGAATCCTTCCAGCCAAATTTGAATAATACCCACCATGCGGTTATGGAGAAGATGCATTTGGACAATTTCTGGTAAATTCATAAAATTTATGTTTTTCACCCAAACGATGTAGCCATTAAAATTCTTAATAGATGTTCTGGAGCCTAGCGTGATACGGTGTGTCTAGGGTTGAAATCTTTCAAGCGATTAATGATGAGTAGCGTTTAGACAATTTCTTGTAAATTTTCCAAAATGTTTTCCCCCCAAAGAATTGACACGTCATAATTCTGTACATAAGTTCTGAAGTATATCCCCCATAAGGTCCTTCCAGCCAAAGCATTTTCCGGTTAATTTTTAATAAACTCTAAGGTTTTCACCAAAAAACGTGACAAGTTAAAATTCTGTAGCTAACCTCTGAAGCATATCCTGATAACGTCCTTCCAGCCAAAGTAAATTGAAATCTGCCAAGCGGTTAATGAGCAGTAGCGAATTGACAATTTCTGGTAAATATTTCATAGAATCTAAGGTTTTCACCAAAAAATTGACCTATCAAAATTCTGTATAAATGTTCTGAAACCGAAATCATTAGGGTCCTTCCAGCCAGATTAAGCTGTTATTGAGGAGTAGTGTTTTTACAATTTCTGGTAAATTTTTCATAAAAGGTAAGATTTTAAACAAAAAATTGACCAATCAAAATTCTGTATATAAATTCTGAAGTGTACCTCCATAGGGTCCATCCAGCCAAATTAGGTTGAATTCCGCAAAGCGGTTAATGAGGAGTAGCGTTTTTAGACAAATGGTGACGGATGACAGACGGTCGCCATGCATATCAGTGACCTTGACCATTGACCATTTGACCAAAACAGCATTGTATGATGCCGTTTCATTGTAAGGAGGCATGTTCCCAAGTTTAGATCCAGTATGATTAACCAAACCTGCGATATAAACAGAAAAGTCGAACTAAACGGAAAATGTTAATTTGAAAAAATGTGTTTACCAAGGTCACAGTGACTTTGACCTTTTGACCGCAACGTAATTGTGTGGTGTCAGGTTCATTATAAGGAGGCATGTGTCCAAGTTTGGCTCCAGTAACCAAACCTGAAAATATAAACAGAAAAGTTGAGCTAAACAGAAAATGTTAATGTTGAAAAAACCTCTATGTGTTTAGCATTGTCACAGTGACCTTGACCTTTGACCTTTTGACTCCAATGTCATTGTGAGATGCCATATCATTATACAGATGCATGGGGCCAAGTTTGGGTCCAGTATGTTTAACCAAACCTGAGATATAAACAGAAAAGTTGAGGTAAACCCAAATTGGACGACGCCGCCACCGCCGCCTTCGCTGCCGTCCCCAACACCGCCACCACCACCGGATAATGTGCCGGGTATCACAATAGCTTGTTTTACTTCATAAAGTCGAGCTAATGATACTCAGCCTGACATAGCACCAATGACAGATCATTATTAGTAATGGGAGCGGACGATCGTTATTGTTCTAGAACAAAATAATTTTGTGAGAACAATGGCGATCGTCTGCTCAGGAGGTAGAACATTGGCGATCGTCCAAAAAATACTAAAAATAGTTTCTCAAGCGTGTGCGGATGATCGCCATTGTCTCCAAATCTCTCGACTGCGTGGCGCTGGTCGTCATTGTTCTCATACCCCTGAGCGGACAATCGCCATTGTTCTACAACCCCCACCCCCACCCCCAAGCGGACGATCGCCATTGTTCTCACAAATTTTTTTGTTCTAGAACAATAACGATCGTCCGCTCTCATTACTACTATCATTATGTTCAACCAAACTCCTGCTAAATATAAATTGATAGATCACATAGTACTAACGTTTTCAATTTGTTTAAACGGATTATATAACTACTATGTCACAACACATATATGTTTAATTAAGTCAGATTATTTCAATGAATGAATTCAGCTTTAACTATGCCCAACCAATGTCTATCTAAGCTCCGACCACGTTGCTCATGATGGGATCGCTGAATCTCAATTTCCAGAATACCATACAGGTACGCTTTTGAATGTTTTGAAACTAGTTTGACTTGATGCTGTTGCTGCCTATGGCAGCAACAGCGCCCAGTCAAATTAGTTTCAAAATATTCAACAGAATTTTTATTAAGTCCTAAAGACATACAATTCGGTACAACTTGGCGGACTATTAAGCTTTTATGACGGACTTAGATATGCCATTCATGATGTATTTGATTGTGACGTCATCCATACTGTGGCATAATTGATTATGACTTCATATACTTGACTGGCAGACTGGACTCCTCTTATTCTCTACATCTTACTTTTCAAATTAAAACAATAAATCACAGTCACTATAGAGAATTAATAGAAATGTTTAAATTCTTTATGCCATGTGCATGAAACGATTTCATTCATCAGCTCACATACTTTTTATCTGCTTTTCAGTACTAGATGGTTTTTTAAAAGCAAAATCACTTTTTAATCTCAAATAAATTAATAGACGAGAACTCATTTTCTCACGAAGATCCCAAAGGTCTCTTCCTGCATGTATAATATACAGGAGATTAACGTTATGTAATATTTAACTTATTCAGATTTTCGGTCAAATTAATTATTGGTTGAAAGTCAGTCCGGAGAAAGCGGATTTATGTCCTCTGGATGGTGGTCTGGTGGTAGAGCACTCACCTCCCAATTGTAAGGCGAAGGTTGCCATAGAATTGCCAGGTTCGAACCCCACTCGAGTCGAAAAAGTTAAAATTATATTCCAGATGATGAATGAGCTAGATCTTAATGCCAGTGCGTTGTCAAAAGACAGGGTTCATAGAACTAGTGCTTGGCATTAATAAAAACTACTACTACTACTACCAAGAAAATTGTTAGCATGATCAAATTATTAATATCGACACCCTACAAAACGGCTGTCAAACCACATCAAACGAGATCCCACGGAAAAACTTAGATGGATTCCGTTGACCATGGAAGAGAAAGAAATCTGGAGATGAGTAGTTATTCTTAGCCAGAGATCATCCCATCCAAATTAGCAAAACGAGTACAAGAATTTCGGAGCAGGACCCAAGCCTAAGATGCCTGTCGTCTTTCCACACAGTGCTGCTTGATTCGAGAATCAGCCATGCTCCAAAATCTAGGAGAATGCGACAATGTCACCCAAAGGGATGTAATAACAATATAACGAAAATGTCACTTGAAAGATTGAGTTAATCAATCAATCAACTCAATCCGCGAAGAAGTAAAAAAAATCCACATAAGCACCTAATTCCACCAACAAAGAAAGTCGCAAAATCTGCCACTTGAGCCCAAGGTGACACTTGGCATCCAGAATAAAACAACTACAAAACAGGAGTTTATAATATATACTGTATTCCTCCATTGATTGGTCAGACTGCTTGATCATTGGTTCTGATTACCACCCTGGCAGCAGCTATAGTCTGACTTTTATGGTCACTGCTACTATTTCAACCAAAGTTACAGTAACAGTAATCATGATTTCCAGCACTAATGTTCCAGTTGTCGTTTCGAACTACTGTTCCAGCTGCAACTGTCTCATCATCCGCTACTCCACCACTATAGCGGTTCTGTGATGCATTCGCAAGCGCACCGTGGCTACAGACTGCCAGGGATAACTTGCCTTCTAGCATTCACCTTCATGGATTCTCTTCTGGAATTGGCGGTCGGTAAGAGAGAATCCATGAAGGTGTGCGTGCATTGGCGCGTGCGTGCGTGCGTGCGTGCGTGCGTGCGTGCGTGCGTGCGTGCGTGCGTGTAAGCGATTCTACTTCAATGGAAGAAGACGTATATAGACTTAGAGGCAGAATAATACAACCTCCTGGTAGACTAATAAAAGAGATGAGAAGGTTGGAACAAAGAGTTATTCACTGGAGAAATACAGTACTCTGGACTAGTAATAAGACTCGTGGTCCCACACCTAAACAACGTTGATTTGCGGGAATGGGTGAACGAGAAAAGCTTCTTGAGGTCAATGGACTAACACATTGCAGTAGTGAAGCTAGAAAAGTCTAGTTCTACGAATCGATCTGGAAAGAGAGGAGAGAGAAATCTAGCATATTGTCCACATGCTGGGCATCATAAACCATGATGCTTGGAACGGGGTTATCTTCCATTATATCCATTATATAGTGAAAGAGAATGGACCTGAGATATGCTTGGAAATGTTAAAATGAATAGCATATGCAACAACGATTGCATACCTCGTTTTGTCATATTGTACAAATGTGTTTTTATTTTCCACATTTTTGTTACAATTATGTCCAAATAATCTTTCACACCATTTCATTTGACCAGTAGTTTCCAAGATATCCACAAATCCAGAATTGGGTGTGATTTGGATCCGTTTTTATCCGAATTCTTACCAAACTCTGGAAATTCTCTTTCACAGTAAGATCCTTTGTTTTTCCAAATGTCGGGACATACAGACAGCCAAACAGACAGGCAGGCAGGCAGGCAGGTAGGCAGGCAAGCAGTCAGGCAGACAAGCAGGCAGACAAGCAGGCAGACATACCCAAATGCAATACCTTGTACTTACAGTGTGGGCGTAAAAATATATTATATTATCATTGTCGGTGTCACTTGTATCGGTCATCAGAAAATTCATAATCAAGTGAAGATAGCGAACTTTAATATAAGAGAATCAGAGAAAAGGTATGTGAATAGTGAAATAAATGTTATGCATAAGAGTTTCCCACATGGATCGTGGTTAGCTCTATTACTGCAGAAACAATTTTGATTCAAATTGGCATCAAATCTGTAGCAAGTAACACTCGCATTGCCCACTAATTATTTTGACAATAATTTAACTGAAGGCCGTTGTTGTTATTGAGCTAATTGAGCTAATTGACCGATTAAAATTCTGTATAAATGTTCTGAAACCGAAATCATTAGGGTCCTTCCAGCCAGATTAAGCTGTTATTGAGGAGTAGTGTTTTTACAATTTCTGGTAAATTTTTCATAAAATGTAAGATTTTAAACAAAAAATTGACCAATCAAAATTCTGTATATATATTCTGAAGTGTACCGCCATAGGGTCCATCCAGCCAAATTAGGTTGAATTCCGCAAAGCGGTTAATGAGGAGTAGCGTTTTTAGACAAATGGTGACGGATGACAGACGGTCGCCATGCATATCAGTGGCCTTGACCATTGACCATTTGACCAAAACAGCATTGTATGTTGCCATTTCATTGTAAGGAGGCATGTTCCCAAGTTTAGATCCAGTATGATTAACCAAACCTGCGATATAAACAGAAAAGTCGAGCTAAACGGAAAATGTTAATTTGAAAAAATGTGTTTACCAAGGTCACAGTGACTTTGACCTTTTGACCGCAACGTAATTGTGTGGTGTCAGGTTCATTATAAGGAGGCATGTGTCCAAGTTTGGCTCCAGTAACCAAACCTGAAAATATAAACAGAAAAGTTGAGCTAAATAGAAAATGTTAATGTTGAAAAAACCTCTATGTGTTTAGCATTGTCACAGTGACCTTGACCTTTGACCTTTTGACTCCAAGGTCATTGTGAGATGCCATATCATTATACAGATGCATGGGGCCAAATTTGGGTC
The DNA here is from genome assembly GCA_034401795.1 of Chaetoderma sp. LZ-2023a. Lineage (NCBI taxonomy): Eukaryota > Metazoa > Mollusca > Caudofoveata > Chaetodermatida > Chaetodermatidae > Chaetoderma > Chaetoderma sp. LZ-2023a. The sequence goes on from CM067374.1 coordinate 130,061,064, forward strand.
CAGTATGTTTAACCAAACCTGAGATATAAACAGAAAAGTTGAGCTAAACAGAAAATGTTAATGTTGAAAAAACCTCTATGTGTTTAGCATTGTCACAGTGACCTTGACCTTAGACCTTTTGACTCCAAGGTCATTGTGAGATGCCATATCATTATACAGATGCATGGGGCCAAATTTGGGTCCAGTATGTTTAACCAAACCTGAGATATAAACAGAAAAGTTGAGGTAAACGCAAATTGGACGACGCCGCCACCGCCGCCTTCGCCGCCGCCCCCAACACCGCCACCACCACCGGATAATGTGCCGGGTATCACAATAGCTTGTTTTACTTCATAAAGTCGAGCTAATGATACCCAGAATACCTGATTTCAGCCTGACATAGCACCAATGACAGATCATTATTAGTAATGGGAGCGGACGATCGTTATTGTTCTAGAACAAAATAATTTTGTGAGAACAATGGCGATCGTCTGCTCAGGGGGTAGAACATTGGCGATCGTCCACTCAGGGGTATGAGAACAATGATGACCAGCGCCACACAGTAGAGAGACTTGGAGACAATGGCGATCATCCGCACAGACTTGCGAAACTATTTTCAGTATATGTGAATCATGGGAAAAACACCGTTGGACGTCCATCTTGAAAGATACTGAAAATTTTAACCCCTAAAAGTTCGGTATTTTACGTTTAAAATTAACGGCGTGCGCCCCCCCCCCCTCCATCGTATGGTGGTAAAAATAATAGGTGGGAGAATTTTGGTTGGTTGCTGAATATTTTGATTGCTGAATATTTTGATGATTGGTTGCTGAAAATTTTGATAATTTGATGCTGAATATTTTGATAATTTGTTGCTGAATATTTTGATAATTTGATGCTGAATATTTTGATAATTTGTTGCTGAATATTTTGATGATTAGTTGCTGAATATTTTGATGATTAGTTGCTGAATATTTTGATAACTGGTTGCTGAATAGTTTGATTGGTTGCTGAACATTTTGATAATTAGTTGCTGAATATTTTGATAATTTGTTGCTGAATAATTTGATAATTAGTTGCTGAATATTTTGATAATTTGTTGCTGAATAATTTGATAATTTGCTGCTGAATATTTTGAAATCGATTTGTCTGAATTTGTTTTTAAATAGTTAATAGTCGATGGTATGTAAGAGAGGTTGTCTGATAATGGAGAACGAAGGAGGAGGAGGAGGAGGAGGAGGAGGAATGCTATCTCGGCTGCCCTCTGTCTGGTGATGTTCTCATGAGCGCACCTTTATTCGCCTGGTGGTCCTTTAAGAAAATGCATAAAGGTGGTCGCTCGTAGAGGTGTCGCGAGGGATGAGGAGGAGGGATGAGGTATGCTAGCATACTCGCCTAGGCATCGTCTTGTTCGATATCTCTGTACGAATAATTTGAAAATAATTTTTGAGTGTTGTTGAATATTTTGAAAACGATTTGACTGGGCGAATTTTAAATTCTTATTAGGCACCGTTAGGTAAGAGAGGTGGTCTGATAACGGAGGTTCAAGGAGGAGGAGGAGGGAGAAGGAGGTTGAGGAATGCTATCGCAGTCGGCCGGCCTCTGCCTGGTGCGTATTTTCTCTGCGCATGAGCGCACCTTTATTCGCCTGTTCAGTTCGCCTTTGATATTTGTTGTTTTTAAAACCGTTTTAAGTGCAGATTTAAAAAGAATAATTAAAAAAAATATTATATTAGCGAGAAGTAAACAGTAGTTTCAAGATGATTGTCCAACGGGGTTTTTCCCATGATTCACATATACTAAAAATAGTTTCTCAAGCGTGTGCGGCTGATCGCCATTGTCTCCAAATCTCTCGACTGCGTGGCGCTGGTCGTCATTGTTCTCATACCCCTGAGCAGACGATCGCCATTGTTCTACCACCCCCACCCCCACCGCCAAGCGGACGATCGCCATTGTTCTCACAAATTTTTTTGTTCTAGAACAATAACGATCGTCCGCTCTCATTACTACTATCATTATGTTCAACCAAACTCCTGCTAAATATAAATTGATAGATCACATAGTATTAACGTTTTCAATTTGTTTAAACGGATTATATAACTACTACGCCACAACACATATATGTTTAATTAAGTCAGATTATTTCAATGAATGAATCCAGCTTTAACTATGCCCCACCAATGTCTAGCTAAGCTCCGACCACGTTGCTCATGATGGGATCGCTGAATCTCAATTTCCAGAATACCATACAGGTACGCTTTTGAATGTTTTGAAACTAGTTTGACTTGATGCTGTTGCTGCCTATGGCAGCAACAGCGCCCAGTCAAATTAGTTTCAAAATATTCAACAGAATTTTTATTAAGTCCTAAAGACACACAATTCGGTACAACTTGGCGGACTATTAAGCTTTTATGACGGACTTAAATATGCCATTCATGATGTATTTGATTGTGACATCATCCATCCTGTGGCATAATTGATTATGACTTCATATACTTGACTGGCAGACTGGACTCCTCGTATTCTCTACATCTTACTTTTCAAATTAAAACAATAAATCACAGTCACTATAGAGAATTAATAGAAATGTTTAAATTCTTTATGCCATGTGCATGAAACGATTTCATTCCTCAGCTCACATACTTTTTATCTGCTTTTCAGTACTAGATGGTTTTTTAAAAGCAAAATCACTTTTTAATCTCAAATAAATTAATAGACGAGAACTCATTTTCTCACGAAGATCCCAAAGGTCTCTTCCTGCATGTATAATATACCGGAGATTAACGTTATGTAATATTTAACTTATTCAGATTTTCGGTCAAGTTAATTATTGGTTGAAAGTCAGCCTGGAGGAAGCAGATTTATGTGGTCTGGTGGTAGAGCACTCGCCTCCCAATTGTAAGGCGAAGGTTGCCATAGAATTGCCAGATTCGAACCCCACTCGAGTCGAAAAAGTTAAAATTATATTCCAGATGATGAATGAGCTAGATCTTAATGCCAGTGCGTTGTCAAAAGACAGGGTTCATAGAACTAGTGCTTGGCATTAATAAAAACTACTACTACTACTACTACTAAGAAAATTGTTAGCATGATCAAATTATTAATATCGACACCCTACAAAACGGCTGTCAAACCACATCAAACGAGATCCCACGGAAAAACTTAGATGGATTCCGTTGACCATGGAAGAGAAAGAAATCTGGAGATGAGTAGTTATTCTTAGCCAGAGATCATCCCATCCAAATTAGCAAAACGAGTACAAGAATTTCGGAGCAGGACCCAAGCCTAAGATGCCTGTCGTCTTTCCACACAGTGCTGCTTGATTCGAGAATCAGCCATGCTCCAAAATCTAGGAGAATGCGACAATGTCACCCAAAGGGATGTAATAACAATATAACGAAAATGTCACTTGAAAGATTGAGTTAATCAATCAATCAACTCAATCCGCGAAGAAGTAAAAAAAATCCACATAAGCACCTAATTCCACCAACAAAGAAAGTCGCAAAATCTGCCACTTGAGCCCAAGGTGACACTTGGCATCCAGAATAAAACAACTACAAAACAGGAGTTTATAATATATACTGTATTCCTCCATTGATTGGTCAGACTGCTTGATCATTGGTTCTGATTACCACCCTGGCAGCAGCTATAGTCTGACTTTTATGGTCACTGCTACTATTTCAACCAAAGTTACAGTAACAGTAATCATGATTTCCAGCACTAATGTTCCAGTTGTCGTTTCGAACTACTGTTCCAGCTGCAACTGTCTCATCATCCGCTACTCCACCACTATAGCGGTTCTGTGATGCATTCGCAAGCGCACCGTGGCTACAGACTGCCAGGGATAACTTGCCTTCTAGCATTCACCTTCATGGATTCTCTTCTGGAATTGGCGGTCGGTAAGAGAGAATCCATGAAGGTGTGCGTGCATTGGCGCGTGCGTGCGTGCGTGCGTGCGTGCGTGCGTGCGTGCGTGTAAGCGATTCTACTTCAATGGAAGAAGACGTATATAGACTTAGAGGCAGAATAATACAACCTCCTGGTAGACTAATAAAAGAGATGAGAAGGTTGGAACAAAGAGTTATTCACTGGAGAAATACAGTACTCTGGACTAGTAATAAGACTCGTGGTCCCACACCTAAACAACGTTGATTTGCGGGAATGGGTGAACGAGAAAAGCTTCTTGAGGTCAATGGACTAACACATTGCAGTAGTGAAGCTAGAAAAGTCTAGTTCTACGAATCGATCTGGAAAGAGAGGAGAGAGAAATCTAGCATATTGTCCACATGCTGGGCATCATAAACCATGATGCTTGGAACGGGGTTATCTTCCATTATATCCATTATATAGTGAAAGAGAATGGACCTGAGATATGCTTGGAAATGTTAAAATGAATAGCATATGCAACAACGATTGCATACCTCGTTTTGTCATATTGTACAAATGTGTTTTTATTTTCCACATTTTTGTTACAATTATGTCCAAATAATCTTTCACACCATTTCATTTGACCAGTAGTTTCCAAGATATCCACAAATCCAGAATTGGGTGTGATTTGGATCCGTTTTTATCCGAATTCTTACCAAACTCTGGAAATTCTCTTTCACAGTAAGATCCTTTGTTTTTCCAAATGTCGGGACATACAGACAGCCAAACAGACAGGCAGGCAGGCAGGCAGGCAGGCAGGCAAGCAGTCAGGCAGACAAGCAGGCAGACAAGCAGGCAGACATACCCAAATGCAATACCTTGTACTTACAGTGTGGGCGTAAAAATATATTATATTATCATTGTCGGTGTCACTTGTATCGGTCATCAGAAAATTCATAATCAAGTGAAGATAGCGAACTTTAATATAAGAGAATCAGAGAAAAGGTATGTGAATAGTGAAATAAATGTTATGCATAAGAGTTTCCCACATGGATCGTGGTTAGCTCTATTACTGCAGAAACAATTTTGATTCAAATTGGCATCAAATCTGTAGCAAGTAACACTCGCATTGCCCACTAATTATTTTGACAATAATTTAACTGAAGGCCGTTGTTGTTATTGAGCTAATTGAGCTAATTGACCGATTAAAATTCTGTATAAATGTTCTGAAACCGAAATCATTAGGGTCCTTCCAGCCAGATTAAGCTGTTATTGAGGAGTAGTGTTTTTACAATTTCTGGTAAATTTTTCATAAAATGTAAGATTTTAAACAAAAAATTGACCAATCAAAATTCTGTATATATATTCTGAAGTGTACCGCCATAGGGTCCATCCAGCCAAATTAGGTTGAATTCCGCAAAGCGGTTAATGAGGAGTAGCGTTTTTAGACAAATGGTGACGGATGACAGACGGTCGCCATGCATATCAGTGGCCTTGACCATTGACCATTTGACCAAAACAGCATTGTATGTTGCCATTTCATTGTAAGGAGGCATGTTCCCAAGTTTAGATCCAGTATGATTAACCAAACCTGCGATATAAACAGAAAAGTCGAGCTAAACGGAAAATGTTAATTTGAAAAAATGTGTTTACCAAGGTCACAGTGACTTTGACCTTTTGACCGCAACGTAATTGTGTGGTGTCAGGTTCATTATAAGGAGGCATGTGTCCAAGTTTGGCTCCAGTAACCAAACCTGAAAATATAAACAGAAAAGTTGAGCTAAACAGAAAATGTTAATGTTGAAAAAACCTCTATGTGTTTAGCATTGTCACAGTGACCTTGACCTTTGACCTTTTGACTCCAAGGTCATTGTGAGATGCCATATCATTATACAGATGCATGGGGCCAAATTTGGGTCCAGTATGTTTAACCAAACCTGAGATATAAACAGAAAAGTTGAGCTAAACAGAAAATGTTAATGTTGAAAAAACCTCTATGTGTTTAGCATTGTCACAGTGACCTTGACCTTAGACCTTTTGACTCCAAGGTCATTGTGAGATGCCATATCATTATACAGATGCATGGGGCCAAATTTGGGTCCAGTATGTTTAACCAAACCTGAGATATAAACAGAAAAGTTGAGGTAAACGCAAATTGGACGACGCCGCCACCGCCGCCTTCGCCGCCGCCCCCAACACCGCCACCACCACCGGATAATGTGCCGGGTATCACAATAGCTTGTTTTACTTCATAAAGTCGAGCTAATGATACCCAGAATACCTGATTTCAGCCTGACATAGCACCAATGACAGATCATTATTAGTAATGGGAGCGGACGATCGTTATTGTTCTAGAACAAAATAATTTTGTGAGAACAATGGCGATCGTCTGCTCAGGGGGTAGAACATTGGCGATCGTCCACTCAGGGGTATGAGAACAATGATGACCAGCGCCACACAGTAGAGAGACTTGGAGACAATGGCGATCATCCGCACAGACTTGCGAAACTATTTTCAGTATATGTGAATCATGGGAAAAACACCGTTGGACGTCCATCTTGAAAGATACTGAAAATTTTAACCCCTAAAAGTTCGGTATTTTACGTTTAAAATTAACGGCGTGCGCCCCCCCCCCTCCATCGTATGGTGGTAAAAATAATAGGTGGGAGAATTTTGGTTGGTTGCTGAATATTTTGATTGCTGAATATTTTGATGATTGGTTGCTGAAAATTTTGATAATTTGATGCTGAATATTTTGATAATTTGTTGCTGAATATTTTGATAATTTGATGCTGAATATTTTGATAATTTGTTGCTGAATATTTTGATGATTAGTTGCTGAATATTTTGATGATTAGTTGCTGAATATTTTGATAACTGGTTGCTGAATAGTTTGATTGGTTGCTGAACATTTTGATAATTAGTTGCTGAATATTTTGATAATTTGTTGCTGAATAATTTGATAATTAGTTGCTGAATATTTTGATAATTTGTTGCTGAATAATTTGATAATTTGCTGCTGAATATTTTGAAATCGATTTGTCTGAATTTGTTTTTAAATAGTTAATAGTCGATGGTATGTAAGAGAGGTTGTCTGATAATGGAGAACGAAGGAGGAGGAGGAGGAGGAGGAGGAGGAATGCTATCTCGGCTGCCCTCTGTCTGGTGATGTTCTCATGAGCGCACCTTTATTCGCCTGGTGGTCCTTTAAGAAAATGCATAAAGGTGGTCGCTCGTAGAGGTGTCGCGAGGGATGAGGAGGAGGGATGAGGTATGCTAGCATACTCGCCTAGGCATCGTCTTGTTCGATATCTCTGTACGAATAATTTGAAAATAATTTTTGAGTGTTGTTGAATATTTTGAAAACGATTTGACTGGGCGAATTTTAAATTCTTATTAGGCACCGTTAGGTAAGAGAGGTGGTCTGATAACGGAGGTTCAAGGAGGAGGAGGAGGGAGAAGGAGGTTGAGGAATGCTATCGCAGTCGGCCGGCCTCTGCCTGGTGCGTATTTTCTCTGCGCATGAGCGCACCTTTATTCGCCTGTTCAGTTCGCCTTTGATATTTGTTGTTTTTAAAACCGTTTTAAGTGCAGATTTAAAAAGAATAATTAAAAAAAATATTATATTAGCGAGAAGTAAACAGTAGTTTCAAGATGATTGTCCAACGGGGTTTTTCCCATGATTCACATATACTAAAAATAGTTTCTCAAGCGTGTGCGGCTGATCGCCATTGTCTCCAAATCTCTCGACTGCGTGGCGCTGGTCGTCATTGTTCTCATACCCCTGAGCAGACGATCGCCATTGTTCTACCACCCCCACCCCCACCGCCAAGCGGACGATCGCCATTGTTCTCACAAATTTTTTTGTTCTAGAACAATAACGATCGTCCGCTCTCATTACTACTATCATTATGTTCAACCAAACTCCTGCTAAATATAAATTGATAGATCACATAGTATTAACGTTTTCAATTTGTTTAAACGGATTATATAACTACTACGCCACAACACATATATGTTTAATTAAGTCAGATTATTTCAATGAATGAATCCAGCTTTAACTATGCCCCACCAATGTCTAGCTAAGCTCCGACCACGTTGCTCATGATGGGATCGCTGAATCTCAATTTCCAGAATACCATACAGGTACGCTTTTGAATGTTTTGAAACTAGTTTGACTTGATGCTGTTGCTGCCTATGGCAGCAACAGCGCCCAGTCAAATTAGTTTCAAAATATTCAACAGAATTTTTATTAAGTCCTAAAGACACACAATTCGGTACAACTTGGCGGACTATTAAGCTTTTATGACGGACTTAAATATGCCATTCATGATGTATTTGATTGTGACATCATCCATCCTGTGGCATAATTGATTATGACTTCATATACTTGACTGGCAGACTGGACTCCTCGTATTCTCTACATCTTACTTTTCAAATTAAAACAATAAATCACAGTCACTATAGAGAATTAATAGAAATGTTTAAATTCTTTATGCCATGTGCATGAAACGATTTCATTCCTCAGCTCACATACTTTTTATCTGCTTTTCAGTACTAGATGGTTTTTTAAAAGCAAAATCACTTTTTAATCTCAAATAAATTAATAGACGAGAACTCATTTTCTCACGAAGATCCCAAAGGTCTCTTCCTGCATGTATAATATACCGGAGATTAACGTTATGTAATATTTAACTTATTCAGATTTTCGGTCAAGTTAATTATTGGTTGAAAGTCAGCCTGGAGGAAGCAGATTTATGTGGTCTGGTGGTAGAGCACTCGCCTCCCAATTGTAAGGCGAAGGTTGCCATAGAATTGCCAGATTCGAACCCCACTCGAGTCGAAAAAGTTAAAATTATATTCCAGATGATGAATGAGCTAGATCTTAATGCCAGTGCGTTGTCAAAAGACAGGGTTCATAGAACTAGTGCTTGGCATTAATAAAAACTACTACTACTACTACTACTACTAAGAAAATTGTTAGCATGATCAAATTATTAATATCGACACCCTACAAAACGGCTGTCAAACCACATCAAACGAGATCCCACGGAAAAACTTAGATGGGTTCCGTTGACCATGGAAGAGAAAGAAATCTGGAGATGAGTAGTTATTCTTAGCCAGAGATCATCCCATCCAAATTAGCAAAACGAGTACAAGAATTTCGGAGCAGGACCCAAGCCTAAGATGCCTGTCGTCTTTCCACACAGTGCTGCTTGATTCGAGAATCAGCCATGCTCCAAAATCTAGGAGAATGCGACAATGTCACCCAAAGGGATGTAATAACAATATAACGAAAATGTCACTTGAAAGATTGAGTTAATCAATCAATCAACTCAATCCGCGAAGAAGTAAAAAAAATCCACATAAGCACCTAATTCCACCAACAAAGAAAGTCGCAAAATCTGCCACTTGAGCCCAAGGTGACACTTGGCATCCAGAATAAAACAACTACAAAACAGGAGGTTAGAATCTATACTGTATTCCTCCATTGATTGGTCAGACTGCTTGATCATTGGTTCTGATTACCACCCTGGCAGCAGCTATAGTCTGACTTTTATGGTCACTGCTACTATTTCAACCAAAGTTACAGTAACAGTATTCATGATTTCCAGCACTAATGTTCCAGTTGTCGTTTCGAACTACTGTTCCAGCTGCAACTGTCTCATCATCCGCTACTCCACCACTATAGTGGTTCTGTGATGCATTCGCAAGCGCACCGTGGCTACAGACTGCCAGGGATAACTTGCCTTCTAGAATTCACCTTCATGGATTCTCTTCTGGAATTGGCGGTCGGTAAGAGAGAATCCATGAAGGTGTGCGTGCATTGGCGCGTGCGTGCGTGCGTGCGTGCGTGCGTGCGTGCGTGCGTGCGTGTAAGGGATTCTACTTCAATGGAAGAAGACGTATATAGACTTAGAGGCAGAATAATACAACCTCCTGGTAGACTAATAAAAGAGATGAGAAGGTTGGAACAAAGAGTTATTCACTGGAGAAATACAGTACTCTGGACTAGTAATAAGACTCGTGGTCCCACACCTAAACAACATTGATTTGCGGGAATGGGTGAACGAGAAAAGCTTCTTGAGGTCAATGGACTAACACATTGCAGTAGTGGAGCTAGAAAAGTCTAGTTCTACGAATCGATCTGGAAAGAGAGGAGAGAGAAAGCTAGCATATTGTCCACATGCTGGGCATCATAAACCATGATGCTTGGAACGGGGTTATCTTCCATTATATCCATTATATAGTGAAAGAGAATGGACCTGAGATATGCTTGGAAATGTTAAAATGAATAGCATATGCAACAACGATTGCATACCTCGTTTTGTCATATTGTACAAATGTGTTTTTATTTTCCACATTTTTGTTACAATTATGTCCAAATAATCTTTCACACCATTTCATTTGACCAGTAGTTTCCAAGATATCCACAAATCCAGAATTGGGTGTGATTTGGATCCGTTTTCATCCGAATTCTTACCAAACTCTGGAAATTCTCTTTCACAGTAAGATCCTTTGTTTTTCCAAATGTCGGGACATACAGACAGCCAAACAGACAGGCAGGCAGGCAGGTAGGCAGGCAAGCAGTCAGGCAGACAAGCAGGCAGACAAGCAGGCAGACATACCCAAATGCAATACCTTGTACTTACAGTGTGGGCGTAAAAATATATTATATTATCATTGTCGGTGTCACTTGTATCGGTCATCAGAAAATTCATAATCAAGTGAAGATAGCGAACTTTAATATAAGAGAATCAGAGAAAAGGTATGTGAATAGTGAAATAAATGTTATGCATAAGAGTTTCCCACATGGATCGTGGTTAGCTCTATTACTGGAGAAACAATTTTGATTCAAATTGGCATCAAATCTGTAGCAAGTAACACTCGCATTGCCCACTAATTATTTTGACAATAATTTAACTGAAGGCTGTTGTTGTTATTGAGCTAATTGAGCTAATTGACCGATTAAAATTCTGTATAAATGTTCTGAAACCGAAATCATTAGGGTCCTTCCAGCCAGATTAAGCTGTTATTGAGGAGTAGTGTTTTTACAATTTCTGGTAAATTTTTCATAAAATGTAAGATTTTAAACGAAAAATTGACCAATCAAAATTCTGTATATATATTCTGAAGTGTACCTCCATAGGGTCCATCCAGCCAAATTAGGTTGAATTCCGCAAAGCGGTTAATGAGGAGTAGCGTTTTTAGACAAATGGTGACGGATGACAGACGGTCGCCATGCATATCAGTGGCCTTGACCGTTGACCATTTGACCAAAACAGCATTGTATGATGCCGTTTCATTGTAAGGAGGCATGTTCCCAAGTTTAGATCCAGTATGATTAACCAAACCTGCGATATAAACAGAAAAGTCGAGCTAAACGGAAAATGTTAATTTGAAAAAATGTGTTTACCAAGGTCACAGTGACTTTGACCTTTTGACCGCAACGTAATTGTGTGGTGTCAGGTTCATTATAAGGAGGCATGTGTCCAAGTTTGGCTCCAGTAACCAAACCTGAAAATATAAACAAAAAAGTTGAGCTAAACAGAAAATGTTAATGTTGAAAAAACCTCTATGTGTTTAGCATTGTCACAGTGACCTTGACCTTAGACCTTTTGACTCCATGGTCATTGTGAGATGCCATATCATTATACAGATGCATGGGGCCAAATTTGGGTCCAGTATGTTTAACCAAACCTGAGATATAAACAGAAAAGTTGAGGTAAACGCAAATTGGACGCCGCCGCCACCGCCGCCTTCGCCGCCGCCCCCAACACCGCCACCACCACCGGATAATGTGCCGGGTATCACAATAGCTTGTTTTACTTCATAAAGTCGAGCTAATGATACCCAGAATACCTGATTTCAGCCTGACATAGCACCAATGACAGATCATTATTAGTAATGGGAGCGGACGATCGTTATTGTTCTAGAACAAAATAATTTTGTGAGAACAATGGCGATCGTCTGCTCAGGGGGTAGAACATTGGCGATCGTCCACTCAGGGGTATGAGAACAATGATGACCAGCGCCACACAGTAGAGAGACTTGGAGACAATGGCGATCATCCGCACAGACTTGCGAAACTATTTTCAGTATATGTGAATCATGGGAAAAACACCGTTGGACGTCCATCTTGAAAGATACTGAAAATTTTAACCCCTAAAAGTTCGGTATTTTACGTTTAAAATTAACGGCGTGCGCCCCCCCCCCCTCCATCGTATTGTGGTAAAAATAATAGGTGGGAGAATTTTGGTTGGTTGCTGAATATTTTGATTGCTGAATATTTTGATGATTGGTTGCTGAAAATTTTGATAATTTGATGCTGAATATTTTGATAATTTGTTGCTGAATATTTTGATAATTTGATGCTGAATATTTTGATAATTTGTTGCTGAATATTTTGATGATTAGTTGCTGAATATTTTGATGATTAGTTGCTGAATATTTTGATAACTGGTTGCTGAATAGTTTGATTGGTTGCTGAACATTTTGATAATTAGTTGCTGAATATTTTGATAATTTGTTGCTGAATAATTTGATAATTAGTTGCTGAATATTTTGATAATTTGTTGCTGAATAATTTGATAATTTGCTGCTGAATATTTTGAAATCGATTTGTCTGAATTTGTTTTTAAATAGTTAATAGTCGATGGTATGTAAGAGAGGTTGTCTGATAATGGAGAACGAAGGAGGAGGAGCAGGAGGAGGAGGAGGAATGCTATCTCGGCCGCACTCTGCCTGGTGATGTTCTCATGAGCGCACCTTTATTCGCCTGGTGGTCCTTTAAGAAAATGCATAAAGGTGGTCGCTCGTAGAGGTGTCGCGAGGGATGAGGAGGAGGGATGAGGTATGCTAGCATACTCGCCTAGGCATCGTCTTGTTCGATATCTCTGTACGAATAATTTGAAAATAATTTTTGAGTGTTGTTGAATATTTTGAAAACGATTTGACTGAGCGAATTTTAAATTCTTATTAGGCACCGTTAGGTAAGAGAGGTGATCTGATAACGGAGGTGCAAGGAGGAGGAGGGAGAAGGAGGTTGAGGAATGCTATCGCAGTCGGCCGGCCTCTGCCTGGTGCGTATTTTCTCTGCGCATGAGCGCACCTTTATTTGCCTGTTCAGTTCGCCTTTGATATTTGTTGTTTTTAAAACCGTTTTAAGTGCAGATTTAAAAAGAATAATTTAAAAAAATATTATATTAGCGAGAAGTAAACAGTAGTTTCAAGATGATTGTCCAACGGGGTTTTTCCCATGATTCACATATACTAAAAATAGTTTCTCAAGCGTGTGTGGCTGATCGCCATTGTCTCCAAATCTCTCGACTGCGTGGCGCTGGTCGTCATTGTCTCATACCCCTGAGCAGACGATCGCCATTGTTCTACCACCCCCACCCCCACCGCCAAGCGGACGATCGCCATTGTTCTCACAAATTTTTTTGTTCTAGAACAATAACGATCGTCCGCTCTCATTACTACTATCATTATGTTCAACCAAACTCCTGCTAAATATAAATTGATAGATCACATAGTATTAACGTTTTCAATTTGTTTAAACGGATTATATAACTACTACGCCACAACACATATATGTTTAATTAAGTCAGATTATTTCAATGAATGAATCCAGCTTTAACTATGCCCCACCAATGTCTAGCTAAGCTCCGACCACGTTGCTCATGATGGGATCGCTGAATCTCAATTTCCAGAATACCATACAGGTACGCTTTTGAATGTTTTGAAACTAGTTTGACTTGATGCTGTTGCTGCCTATGGCAGCAACAGCGCCCAGTCAAATTAGTTTCAAAATATTCAACAGAATTTTTATTAAGTCCTAAAGACACACAATTCGGTACAACTTGGCGGACTATTAAGCTTTTATGACGGACTTAAATATGCCATTCATGATGTATTTGATTGTGACGTCATCCATCCTGTGGCATAATTGATTATGACTTCATATACTTGACTGGCAGACTGGACTACTCTTATTCTCTACATCTTACTTTTCAAATTAAAACAATAAATCACAGTCACTATAGAGAATTAATAGAAATGTTTAAATTCATTATGCCATGTGCATGAAACGATTTCATTCATCAGCTCACATACTTTTTATCTGCTTTTCAGTACTAGATGGTTTTTTAAAAGCAAAATCACTTTTTAATCTCAAATAAATTAATAGACGAGAACTCATTTTCTCACGAAGATCCCAAAGGTCTCTTCCTGCATGTATAATATACCGGAGATTAACGTTATGTAATATTTAACTTATTCAGATTTTCGGTCAAGTTAATTATTGGTTGAAAGTCAGCCTGGGGGAAGCAGATTTATGTGGTCTGGTGGTAGAGCACTCGCCTCCCAATTGTAAGGCGAAGGTTGCCATAGAATTGCCAGATTCGAACCCCACTCGAGTCGAAAAAGTTAAAATTATATTCCAGATGATGAATGAGCTAGATCTTAATGCCAGTGCGTTGTCAAAAGACAGGGTTCATAGAACTAGTGCTTGGCATTAATAAAAACTACTACTACTACTACTACTACTACTACTACTACCAAGAAAATTGTTAGCATGATCAAATTATTAATATCGACACCCTACAAAACGGCTGTCAAACCACATCAAACGAGATCCCACGGAAAAACTTAGATGGATTCCATTGACCATGGAAGAGAAAGAAATCTGGAGATGAGTAGTTATTCTTAGCCAGAGATCATCCCATCCAAATTAGCAAAACGAGTACAAGAATTTCGGAGCAGGACCCAAGCCTAAGATGCCTGTCGTCTTTCCACACAGTGCTGCTTGATTCGAGAATCAGCCATGCTCCAAAATCTAGGAGAATGCGACAATGTCACCCAAAGGGATGTAATAACAATATAACGAAAATATCACTTGAAAGATTGAGTTAATCAATCAATCAACTCAATCCGCGAAGAAGTAAAAAAAACCCACATAGGCACCTAATTCCACCAACAAAGAAAGTCGCAAAATCTGCCACTTGAGCCCAAGGTGACACTTGGCATCCAGAATAAAACAACTACAAAACAGGAGGTTAGAATCTATACTGTATTCCTCCATTGATTGGTCAGACTGCTTGATCATTGGTTCTGATTACCACCCTGGCAGCAGCTATAGTCTGACTTTTATGGTCACAGCTACTATTTCAACCAAAGTTACAGTAACAGTAATCATGATTTCCAGCACTAATGTTCCAGTTGTCGTTTCGAAATACTGTTCCAGCTGCAACTGTCTCATCATCCACTACTCCACCACTATAGCGGTTCTGTGATGCATTCGCAAGCACACCGTGGCTACAGCCTGCCAGGGATAACTTGCCTTCTAGCATTCACCTTCATGGATTCTCTTCTGGAATTGGCGGTCGGTAAGAGAGAATCCATGAAGGTATGCGTGCATTGGCGCGTGCGTGCGTGCGTGCGTGCGTGCGTGTGAGGGATTCTACTTCAATGGAAGAAGACGTATATAGACTTAGAGGCAGAATAATACAACCTCCTGGTAGACTAATAAAAGAGATGAGAAGGTTGGAACAAAGAGTTATTCACTGGAGAAATACAGTACTCTGGACTAGTAATAAGACTCGTGGTCCCACACCTAAACAACGTTGATTTGCGGGAATGGGTGAACGAGAAAAGCTTCTTGAGGTCAATGGACTAACACATTGCAGTAGTGGAGCTAGAAAAGTCTAGTTCTACGAATGGATCTGGAAAGAGAGGAGAGAGAAATCTAGCATATTGTCCACATGCTGGGCATCATAAACCATGATGCTTGGAACGGGGTTATCTTCCATTATATCCATTATATAGTGAAAGAGAATGGACCTGAGATATGCTTGGAAATGTTAAAATGAATAGCATATGCAACAACGATTGCATACCTCGTTTTGTCATATTGTACAAATGTGTTTTTATTTTCCACATTTTTGTTACAATTATGTCCAAATAATCTTTCACACCATTTCATTTGACCAGTAGTTTCCAAGATATCCACAAATCCAGAATTGGGTGTGGTTTGGATCCGTTTTTATCCGAATTCTTACCAAACTCTGGAAATTCTCTTTCACAGTAAGATCCTTTGTTTTTCCAAATGTCGGGACATACAGACAGCCAAACAGACAGGCAGGCAGGCAGGTAGGCAGGCAAGCAGTCAGGCAGACAAGCAGGCAGACAAGCAGGCAGACATACCCAAATGCAATACCTTGTACTTACAGTGTGGGCGTAAAAATATATTATATTATCATTGTCGGTGTCACTTGTATCGGTCATCAGAAAATTCTTAATCAAGTGAAGATAGCGAACTTTAATATACACCTGTGCAAAAGTTAAGCACCACCCTATTTTTACGCACATGCGAGGATATATTCATGTGCTATGAAGAAAGCAATAGCATAAACATTTATGTACCCATCCATCTTAGTGCAAGAGGTAATAATGCAACTAGAGGAATGCTGATTATGATGGTGGGGAAACACTGTATGTTTTTGTTTGAACTTGAAAACGAGGCCTGAATATGGTTACGTTGACACAACTGACAACTATTGCCCTACAGTTGACACACGTGGCTAGATTGTCATTAATGGTGTCTGAAAACGAAGTTTAACATCTGTGCACGAGTTTGAGACTGTCATTATTAATACCGGGTATATCCACCTTGTGCCTGGATGACGGCCTGGACACGACGTCTCACGCTGGTCACCAACCGACTGATACGCCATTGTGGTATTCGTTGCCATTCAAGATGGAGTGCGTCTGTTAATTCCTGTAGGTTCTGCACAGGAGGATCCCTCCTTCTCACCATGTTTCCCAGAATGTCCCAGATATGCTCAATAGGGTTCATGTCAGGGCTCCTTGCTGGCCATGGTAGGGTTTCGATGGCATTCTGGCGGAGGTATTCATGCACAGCTCTAGCACGATGTGGTCGGGCGTTGTCATCCATGAATATAGGGTGGGTTCCAGGTGCATGATTTACAAAATGAGGGACCACAACTCTATCCAGTATGGAATCTTGATATCTTTGTCCATTTAGTGTTCCAGGTACAGTCAACAGATCCAGCTTACAATCAAATGAGATGCACCCCCATATCATAACGGAACCTCCACCAAATGGAACTTCTTCCATGATGTTACGTTGGTCGTACGCCGTGCGTCTGGATCTCCATACACGAGTTCGACCATCTGTGGCATGAAGCAGGAACCGACTTTCATCGGACCAGTGTACCCGTCTCCAGGATCTCATGTTCCAGTGTCTTCTTTCGTTGCACCACCTCAGACGCTCCTCTTTGTGGTGTGCAGTGAAGAGAGGACGTCTGACAGGTCTCCTAGCTTTCATGCCAGCAGCATACAGTCTCCTTTTGACGGTAGACATTGACACTCTATTGCGCGTTTCCCATTGCTGGCTGAGCACTCTGCTGTTGGTGAATGGAGATCTCCTAACAAGGCGTACTAGGGCTCGATCATCACGGGCAGTAGTCTTCTTCGGTCTTCCAGATCTAGGCCTGTCCTTCACCTCGTTAGTTTGCCCATGTTTTGCAATCAAACGACTGATTACAGTATGGTTAATGTTCAGCTGTCTGCCAATCTCTCTGCATGACATACCAGTGGTATGCATGCCTATGATTTGCCATTTCACACGATCACTTAACCTTCGTCTTGCCATAGCGGTTCACAATCAAGAGCTAATTCTCTCTGTACAAATAAACCACGGTGATGAACACAAAATTCCTAATCTTGTCGCCTAAATCTGTATGTAATGTTCTACACCTCAAACTGGACTTTTACATAACTGAACACGTGTGCTGTTTCCCGCCACGCACGGACATCAAGCGGCGTGAAGGCATGCATGCATGTGCATTTCGTACTTGGAATTATGTCAGCTAACGCGGGGACAAAAAGTATGGCAGCCTAGTTGTACCATCATGTTTCTACGTTCTATTGTTTTTGCTGGTGCTTAACTTTTGCACAGGTGTATATAAGAGAATCAGAGAAAAGGTATGTGAATAGTGAAATAAATGTTATGCATAAGAGTTTCCCACATGGATCTTGGTTAGCTCTATTACTGGAGAAACAATTTTGATTCAAATTGGCATCAAATCTGTAGCAAGTAACACTCGCATTGCCCACTAATTATTTTGACAATAATTTAACTGAAGGCCGTTGTTGTTATTGATGGCAACAGGTTTCGTGCACTTTATTATCAAAATATGCAACAGCTTTCTAGAATTTTCTCCTGGAAATGGATCTTTCCAGTTTCAGCTATGCCCCGCCCATCACTAGCTAGGCTCCACCTACACTTCGCCTGGGTTGGGATCGATCGATCCATGAACTCCATGACTATCGATTTTCAGAAAACTACTCAGATAAGCTGCCAATGGCAGCAACAGCGCCGAATCAAATTGGTTTCAAAATAGTCATCGGCATGTTTATTATATAGTAAAGGCATACAATTCATACAACCTGTCTGCCTATTAAGCGCTTAAGACATACTAATTCGAGTTATTCATAACATATTGATTATGATGGCAGCCTACACCTCATTACTTGATTATGACGTCATATGATTGGACATCATTGAAATATGTGCTGGCAAGCGTACTGCCGTGTACACATCCTATGTGGTTACACCTCAAGTTCTGGCTGACAAGTGACCAGTTACCCGCGCAGATGATGACTTTTTATGAGAAATCTCTGTCTGTGCAAACAATCGACTCTTCCTAATGTGGCGTCCCATAGTTACAACGAATATATGGAGTCACGGCATTGCATGCTGGGTAAATCGCACAGAAATCAACGGTCATGTCATATCTCGTCCAAACGTTTCTTTATTTAATGAGACACGGCAACTTTAATAGCGAGCCATCTATTATACGGACAAGCAATCTAATAATAGAGGCGTGTCTTCGTACCGAGAATATCCCTTTATCAAGCTTGCATAGACCAAGAAAAAAGCTTGCATAGAAGGAGATGTCCGGAGATAGCTACAACATAAAGGAGTGTATGTGTGGGATGGGTGGGTGGGTGGAGGCATCGTTGCCACTGATTTACAACATAGAAGCTTTCCAGCCATGTGCTTGTAGTGGAAGGAAAATATTTTTCCAGAAAAGAAAAGATAGATTGCTACTCAAAAGCCGTTAGATAGTTCTGAAAACGAAGAGTAGAACCGTTCAGTGGAAAGGCGGAACAGAGAAACTAAGTTCCAGAGCATTGTTGATTAAAGGAAATCACTCTATTTATCACCAGTAGATCATTGTATTGTTGCACTATTAAACTAAGTATAGGGCTAGAGGTAAAAGAACCTTTGTCTATCCTGGGAGCTGAGGCGATCCAAAAACATACAAAGAACGGAACAACGATGTCCAAAATTATACTGTAGAATGTAAAGATATTAATACTCACGCTGAAAGGCCTACGTGAATATTGCAGCTGGTACTGCCTGCCTGTCTGTCTGCCTGCCTGCCCATCTACCTGCCTACATACCCACCCGCCCACCTGTATGTTTGTCTGTCTGTCTGCATGTTTGTTTGCTTGCCTTGCGAGGGAGCGAGGGAGGGAGTGGAAGTTTCATGTCAAAAAGTCAAATATCTAATTAATGGCGTCATTAAGTTCATACCGAAATAGACATACATATTTTTATCCATAGCTCCGGAAGGTTTGAAGCTATTATCACCAAATTTGGCACAAACATTTACATTGTAGCTGTATAGAAATAATTCGAGTTATAGATCAAATTGGCAAATATGTCAGGTTAATAAGTGCACAATAGAAAACACATTTTTGGCTATGTAAGCCGGTGGAAAAACAAAATTTGACATATAATCATATTAAGGCAGGCTAGAGAAGGTGTTACGTTCATGTCAAATGGACAGATATCTACATCACAAGGCCAATAAGTGTATATCGGAATATGCATTTTGGCCATGGTTCTGGCATGCGAGAAGGTAGAGTCACCAAAGTTAGCATATCTAATCATATCTAGGAGCGCTTTCAGGTGCAAGTGATATGGGCGGAGCTTAGCTAGAAATGGGCGGAGCTTAGCTAGAAATGGATTGCTCTACTAGTAGGTGTACAGCAACCATGAGTAAAGCACGATGATAAACGTATAAGCTGCAGCGACATAAAGACAGAGTCCCAACTGTGGCCCCACAATCACGAATGAAAAAAAGCCTCAGATCACCTGAAACTTCGCCGCCAGTCACAAAACGAGTAGACAATAAAATCTCTCCATTGCTACCATTAGATTCTGGCCCTAGAGATATGCTATTTGAAGCATCATTAATCCCACTACCTGACTCTCCACTAGGCAATCTAAATGACCCAGACGAATATCCGCCCTTGCCACAGAGGGAAAGGGTTAATGGTAGCAAATCTGGTCCACGGACTGGCGCTTCTCAGAAATCCCCTCAGAGCAGTCAACCATCGGGTCTCAAGACCCCATCCCCAACAGGGAAACTGCCACAGTCCAGCTTCTCTCCAACTCCAGGTCCAAGTAATGCACCGGAGGTGCGTCCTACTAATTTTGCAAATAGACCCAAACAACCCACCATGTTGGAGAGAAACATTTTTTGGAAATTTCTTCATGAAATCGAAAACAAAATTGACTGGCGACTACCTGTTCTCACGAACAAAGTACTCATCTTTGGAGCTTCGAACCTGAGTCGCATTAATGTTGAGCCCCACCCTGAAACGCAAGTTGCCTGCTACCCAGGAGCTAAATTGTGTCATGCTAGAGGAATACTTCAAAAGTACACTGGATCATTTAAACCAGAGAAAATAGTGATTAACATTGGTATTAATCATATGAATGAACCCATCTCTACTTCAAAACATAGATTAATGCTGCTTTTCAGTGCGATTAAGTCCAAATTCCCAAAGACTGCGATTTACTTCGCAAAACTTAACTATTCAAGTCGGTTGACAGCTCAGCAGAGGTTGGCGATTCAGTCCCTCAATTCGACGGCTGAATCATCAAAATCTGTGACTGTCATTCCTGCACTCAGACTCTCCGAATTTAATGTTGTTAAGGATAACATTCATTGGACTGAAAAGACAGCTAACTCTATGTATTCTGCCTGGCTTAAATTCCTAGATTTAAACTAGACAGGGGCCAAGGTAACATCCGCCCGGAAACAGGACTGGGCAGTAATATTGTCAATCTAACTGGCTCCCCATTAGGTGAAGCAGAGCAGTCACTGCTCAATTTCGGTCTTACATTTGTCCCAACACCAAAACCTAAAACAGGTTTGGATGCTCTTTTAGATAATGGCTGTATGGAAACATCTGAATTTAGTCACCGTATTAAGTTAGCAGACTTCTTTCGTAACTCTAATACTAACATTCTACCATTCATTGAAAAAACTGGCTGGGCACCAAGCGTAAAACTCCTGGACCCAGCGATTGGTGAAAGCATAGAACTCTTTTCAGAGCGTGTTAAAAATTCTGCATTCCCTAATGATCAACCAAATTTACCCTATGAGGAACGCCAGGCCTTAATTGAATTGTCTAAAAGCAGCGAAATTGTCATCAAACCTGCAGATAAAGGGTCTGCAACTGTAATAATGCTTAAAGATAACTATAAACGTGAAGCACAACGACAACTTAGTAACCCAAAGCATTACCAGAAACTAAGCAAACACACTTTGGAAAAATAATTGCAGCAAATTTAATGAGATTCTTCAAAAATTGCTCGATAGCAAGAAGATCACCGAAAAGCAACATAAGTATCTCTTTGCTAAGCTTGAGTCAAAACCACGGACTTTCTATCTCTTGCCAAAAATTCATAAACCCATAGATTCGTGGGTGGACCCAATGTCACCGCCCGGGCGACCTATATCTCTGATTGTGCCTCAGAATCCTACAGAATCAGTGAATACATCGATTACCATCTACAGCCAATAGCAAATAGACACCCCATCTTCTTGAAAACCACAGAAGACTTCTTATCCCAGGTCTCTGAGACCTGGATACCTACAAATTCATTCCTGGTCACGCTTGACATCGATGCTATGTATACAAACATTGACATCGGGAAGGGTATAAATTCTATCCGTAAAGCATTCGTGAACAACCCAGACACCAACAGGCCAGACAGAGAAGTAATAGCTCTATTAGAGCTGAGTCTGAAAGGCAATGATTTTGAATTCGATGGCGAAATTTACCAACAAATTTGCGGCTGCGCGATGGGCAAGCGCTTTAGCCCATGTTTTGCCAATATTTACGTAGCAGAGTGGGAGGAGGAAGCATTAGAAAAGTGTCCAAAACAGCCCCTCATTTATCGCAGGTACCTTAATGACATTTTCATGATTTGGCAACACACAAAGGCAGAGTTTGATGAATTTTTCGAAATTCTGAACAATCACGATCCGAATATCAAATTAAAAGCAACCATTGACGAGATGTCTGTAGATTTCCTGGATGTAACTGTATATAAAGGTCTAAAGTATGAAACAACTGGCTACTTAGACTACAAAGTGTATTTCAAACCAACCGATTCGCATCAGCTATTGCACAAAAAATCTTTCCATCCACCGCATACTTTTAAAGGAATAGTAAAATCACAAATAATCCGTTTTCACAGGAATTCGAGTGATAGGAAAAACTTTGAAGAAGCGTGCTCTACCCTATTCAAAGCCCTCAAACTACGAGGTTACCCTTCACGATTCTTGCGCAAAATCAAATCTGAAACATTAGACGGCTTGGAAACCATTCCAGATAATGCCTCAAATCGTCGGCCTACCAAAGTTTCTCACAATCGTCCTATTATAGATGTAGGCGAATCTCGCAAATGCGGAATGAAAAGGTGCAAGTTAGATGAATTTCTCCCAAACCAGAATACTTTCACGAGCTTTCAGAACAAAAGCAAGTTCCAACTTCAGTCTAATCTAGATTGTGACTCTGAAAATGTTATTTATCTAATTTCATGCAAATTGTGCCAAAAACAGTATGTCGGCGAAACCAAATGTCCATTAAGATGGCGGGCAACTCGACACCTCTCAGATATTTAATCTTCCTGACCATTTAGTCCTTCGTGACTTTGAAATTATGCCGATTGAACAGCCACCCCTTTCAGATACGGCAGAAGAAACTGATAAACAAAGAAAACTTCGAGAATCGTTTTGGATTAAAGAACTCGAACCACAGTGGCCAAGGGGAATAAACTCGGACCCAGGCTTATCTGATCAACGTGACAAAATTCCATTCATTCTGACCTATAATCGGAAAAACGTTGAAATTTCCAATATCTTGAAAGATGAATATCAAAACCTACAGGAGAAACTGAAACAACCCTTTAACAAGCGTCCAGTAATTGCGTTTAAGAAAAATCCGAATCTACGTGACATCTTGGTAAAAGCAAAACTCAAATAGCTATCCATAATATCCATCTCAATCATTCAACATTAACCCTTGCATGATGGTCAGCCAAAAACGGTCAATTTAGTGATCTTGGGCAATGTCCATTTGCCAGCGGGGATTGGAGTATTTTTGAAAATTTACCGCTGTAATGACTGGCTCGGGAACCGAGACAGTCGTTCCAGTGGTGTATTCTCGGGAATGACCTTGTCTGTGCCTGCAAATGTAAATTAAATAAGTAAGCGCATATTTGGATTTTACTGAACAAATTTAAACAGTAAAAGGGTTAACATTAATGCCATATGGCTTTCCTCAAACAAAATGACAAATCTCAGGCAGTAAGATAAACCAAAATATCTTAAATTTTTGAATTTTTTGCAATTATTGAAGATTCTGAGCCAGGGCGTTGACAATATTGACTACTAGTACTACTACTACTACTACTACTACTACTACTACTACTACTACTACTACTACTACTACTACTACTACTACTACTACTACTACTACTCCTACTACTACTACTACTACTACTACTACTACTACTACTACTACTACTACTACTACCAAGAAAATTGTTAGCATGAGCAAATTATTAATATCGACACCCTACAAAACGGCTGTCAAACCACATCAAACGAGATCCCACGGAGAAACTTAGATGGATTCCGTTGACCATGGAAGAGAAAGAAATCTGGAGATGAGTAGTTATTCTTAGCCAGAGATCATCCCATCCAAATTACCAAAAGGAGTACAAGAAATTCGGAGCAGGACCCAAGCCATACCGATTGCCAATTCCAAGAGAGAATCCATGAAGGTGTGCGTGCATTGGCGCGTGCGTGCGTGTGAGAGATTCTACTTCAATGGAAGAAGACGTATATAGACTTAGAGGTAGAATAATACAACCTCCTGGTAGACTAATAAAAGAGATGAGAAGGTTGGAACAAAGAGTTATTCACTGGAGAAATACAGTACTCTGGACTAGTAATAAGACTCGTGGTCCCACACCTAAACAACGTTGATTTGCGGGAATGGGTGAACGAGAAAAGCTTCCTGGGGTCAATGGACTAACACATTGCAGTAGTGGAGCTAGAAAAGTCTAGTTCTACGAATCGATCTTGAAAGAGAGGAGAGAGAAAGCTAGCATATTGTCCACATGCTGGGCATCATAAACCATGATGCTTGGAACGGGGTTATCTTCCATTATATCCATTATATAGTGAAAGAGAATGGACCTGAGATATGCTTGGAAATGTTAAAATGAATAGCATATGCAACAACGATTGCATACCTCGTTTTGTCATATTGTACAAATGTGTTTTTATTTTCCACATTTTTGTTACAATTATGTCCAAATAATCTTTCACACCATTTCATTTGACCAGTAGTTTCCAAGATATCCACAAATCCAGAATTGGGTGTGATTTGGATCCGTTTTTATCCGAATTCTTACCAAACTCTGGAAATTCTCTTTCACAGTAAGATCCTTTGTTTTTCCAAATGTCGGGACATACAGACAGCCAAACAGACAGGCAGGCAGGCAGGCAGACAGGCAGGCATGCAGGCAGCCAGGCCGACAAACAGGCAGACAAGCAGGCAGACATACCCAAATGCAATACCTTGTACTTACAGTGTGGGCGTAAAAATATATTATATTATCATTGTCGGTGTCACTTGTATCGGTCATCAGAAAATTCTTAATCAAGTGAAGATAGCGAACTTTAATATAAGAGAATCAGAGAAAAGGTATGTGAATAGTGAAATAAATGTTATGCATAAGAGTTTCCCACATGGATCGTGGTTAGCTCTATTACTGGAGAAACAATTTTGATTCAATTTGGCATCAAATCTGTAGCAAGTAACACTCGCATTGCCCACTAATTATTTTGACAATAATTTGACTGAAGGCCATTGTTGTTATTGATGGCAACAGGTTTCGCGCACTTCATTATCAAAATATGGAACAGCTTTCTAGAATTTTCTCCTGGAAATGGATCTTTCCAGTTTCAGCTATGCCCCGCCCATCACTAGCTAGGCTCCACCTACACTTCGCCTGGGTTGGGATCGATCGATCCATGAACTCCATGACTATCGATTTTCAGAAAACTACTCAGATAAGCTGCCAATGGCAGCAACAGCGCCGAATCAAATTGGTTTCAAAATAGTCAACGGCATGTTTATTAAATAGTAAAGGTATACAATTCATACAACCTGACTGCCTATTAAGTGCTTAAGGCTGACTAATTCGAGTCATTCATAACGTATTGATTATGACGGCAGCCTACACCTCATTACTTGATTATGACGTCATATGATTGGACATCATTGAAATATGTGCTGTCAAGCGTACTGCCGTGTACACATCCTATGTGATTACACCTCAAGTTCTAGCTGACAAGTGACCAGTTACCCGCGCAGATGATGACTTTTTATGAGAAATCTCTGTCTGTGCAAACAATCGACTCTTCCTAATGTGGCGTCCCATAGTTACAACGAATATATGGAGTCACGGCATTGCATGCTGGGTAAATCGCACAGAAATCAACGGTGATGTCATATCTCGTCCAAACGTTTCTTTATTTAATGAGACACGGCAACTTTAATAGCGAGCCATCTATTATACGGACAAGCAATCTAATAATAGAGGCGTGTCTTCGTACCGAGAATATCCCTTTATCAAGCTTGCATAGACCAAGAAAAAAGCTTGCATAGATGGAGATGTCGGGAGATAACTACAACATAAAGGAGTGTATGTGTGGGATTGGTGGGTGGGGGCATCGTTGCCACTGATTTACAACATAGAAGCTTTCCAGCCATGTGCTTGTAGTGGAAGGAAAATATTTTTCCGGAAAAGAAAAGATAGATTGCTACTCAAAAGCCGATTGATAGTTCTGAAAACGAAGAGTAGAACCGTTCAGTGGAAAGGCGGAACAGAGAAACTAAGTTCCAGAGCATTGTTGATTAAAGGAAATCACTCTATTTATCACCAGTAGATCATTGTATTGTTGCACTATTAAACTAAGTATAGGGCTAGAAGTAAAAGAACCTTTGTCTATCCTGGGAGCTGAGGCGATCCAAAAACATACAAAGAACGGAACAACGATATCCAAAATTATACTGTAGAATGTAAAGATATTAATACTCACGCTGAAAGGCCTACGTGAATATTGCAGCTTGTACTGCCTGCCTGTCTGTCTGCCTGCCTGCCCATCTGCCTGCCTACATACCTACCCGCCCACCTGTATGTTTGTCTGTCTGTCCGTCTGCATATTTGTTTGCTTGCCTTGCGAGGGAGCGAGGGAAGGAGTGGAAGTTTCATGTCAAAAAGTCAAATATCTAATTAATGGGGTCATTAAGTTCATACCGAAATAGAATAAAGACACATAGTCCAGAACAAAGACACATAGTCCAGAATAAAGACACATAGTCCAGAACAAAGACACATAGTCCAGAATAAAGACACAGAGTCCAGAATAAAGACACAGAGGCCAGAATAAAGACACAGTGTCCAGAATAAAGAGACATAGTCCAGAACAAAGACACATAGTCCAGAATAAAGACACAGAGTCCACAATAAAGACACAGAGTCCAGAATAAAGACACAGAGGCCAGAACAAAGACACAGAGTCCAGAATAAAGACACATAGTCCAGAATAAGGACGCATAGTCCAGAATAAAGACACACAGTGTCCAGAATAAAGAGACATAGTCCAGAACAAAGACACATAGTCCAGAATAAAGACACAGAGTCCACAATAAAGACACAGAGTCCAGAATAAAGACACAGAGGCCAGAACAAAGACACAGAGTCCAGAATAAAGACACATAGTCCAGAATAAGGACGCATAGTCCAGAATAAAGACACACAGTCCAGAACAAAGACACATAGTCCAGAATAAAGACACATAGTCCAGAATAAAGACACAGAGGACAGAATAAAGACACATAGTCCAGAACAAAGACACAGAGGCCAGAATAAAGACACATAGTCCAGAATAAAGACACAGAGGCCAGAATAAAGACACATAGTCCAGAATAAAGACACATAGTCCAGAATAAAGACACATAGTCCAGAACAAAGACACATAGTCCAGAATAAAGACACAGAGGCCAGAATAAAGACACAGGGGCCAGAACAAAGACACATAGTCCAGAATAAAGACACATAGTCCAGAACAAAGACACATAGTCCAGAATAAAGACACATAGCCCAGAACAAAGACACAGAGGCCAGAATAAAGACACATAGTCCAGAATAAAGACACAGAGGCCAGAATAAAGACACATAGTCCAGAACAAAGACACATAGTCCAGAATAAAGACACATAGTCCAGAACAAAGACACATAGTCCAGAATAAAGACACAGAGGCCAGAATAAAGACACAGGGGCCAGAACAAAGACACATAGTCCAGAATAAAGACACATAGTCCAGAACAAAGACACATAGTCCAGAATAAAGACACATAGTCCAGAACAAAGACACATAGACCAGAATAAAGACGCATAGTCCAGAATAAAGACACAGAGGCCAGAATAAAGACACATAGTCCAGTATAAAGACACAGAGCCCAGAATAAAGACACATAGTCCAGAATAAAGACATATGGTTCAGTACAAAGACACATAGTCCAGAATAAAGTCACATAGTCCAGAATAAAGACACAGAGGCCAGAACAAAGACACATAGTCCAGAATAAAGACACACAGTCCAGAATAAAGACACATAGTTCAGAACAAAGACGCATAGTCCAGAATAAAGACACATAGTCCAGAATAAAGACATATATTCCAGAATAAAAAACAAAGTCCAGAATAAAGACATATATTGCAGAATAAAGCGCTTTCAGGTTCAAGTGATATGGGTTTAGCTTAGCTAGAAATGGGCGGAGCTTGGCTAGAAATGGATTGCTCTACTAGTAGGTTTACAGCAACCATGAGTAAAGCATCCAGAACAAAGACACATAGTCCAGAATAAAGATGCATAGTCCAGAGCAAAGACACAAATTCCAGAATAAAGACACATAGTCCAGAATAAAGACACATAGTCCAGAATAAAGACACATAGTTCAGAACAAAGACACATAGTCCAGAATAAAGACACAGAGTCCAGAATAAAGACACAGAGTCCAGAATAAAGACACATAGTCCAGAATAAAGACATATATTCCAGAATAAAGACACATAGTCCAGAATAAAGACATATATTGCAGAATAAAGACACACAGTCCAGAATAAAGACATGCAGTCCAGTATAAAGACACATCGTCCAGACTAAAGACACACAGTCCAGAACAAAGACACATAGTCCAGAATAAAGACACACAGTCCAGAACAAAGACACAGAGTCCAGAATAAAGACACATAGTCCAGAATAAGGACGCATAGTCCAGAATAAAGACACACAGTCCAGAACAAAGACACATAGTCCAGAATAAAGACACATAGTCCAGAATAAAGACACAGAGGACAGAATAAAGACACATAGTCCAGAACAAAGACACAGAGGCCAGAATAAAGACACATAGTCCAGAATAAAGACACAGAGGCCAGAATAAAGACACACAGTCCAGAACAAAGACACATAGTCCAGAATAAAGACACATAGTCCAGAATAAAGACACAGAGGACAGAATAAAGACACATAGTCCAGAACAAAGACACAGAGGCCAGAATAAAGACACATAGTCCAGAATAAAGACACAGAGGCCAGAATAAAGACACATAGTCCAGAATAAAGACACATAGTCCAGAATAAAGACACATAGTCCAGAACAAAGACACATAGTCCAGAATAAAGACACAGAGGCCAGAATAAAGACACAGGGGCCAGAACAAAGACACATAGTCCAGAATAAAGACACATAGTCCAGAACAAAGACACATAGTCCAGAATAAAGACACATAGCCCAGAACAAAGACACAGAGGCCAGAATAAAGACACATAGTCCAGAATAAAGACACAGAGGCCAGAATAAAGACACATAGTCCAGAACAAAGACACATAGTCCAGAATAAAGACACATAGTCCAGAACAAAGACACATAGTCCAGAATAAAGACACAGAGGCCAGAATAAAGACACAGGGGCCAGAACAAAGACACATAGTCCAGAATAAAGACACATAGTCCAGAACAAAGACACATAGTCCAGAATAAAGACACATAGTCCAGAACAAAGACACATAGACCAGAATAAAGACGCATAGTCCAGAATAAAGACACAGAGGCCAGAATAAAGACACATAGTCCAGAATAAAGACACAGAGCCCAGAATAAAGACACATAGTCCAGAATAAAGACATATGGTTCAGTACAAAGACACATAGTCCAGAATAAAGTCACATAGTCCAGAATAAAGACACAGAGGCCAGAACAAAGACACATAGTCCAGAATAAAGACACACAGTCCAGAATAAAGACACATAGTTCAGAACAAAGACGCATAGTCCAGAATAAAGACACATAAGCCAGAATAAAGACATATATTCCAGAATAAAAAACAAAGTCCAGAATAAAGACATATATTGCAGAATAAAGCGCTTTCAGGTTCAAGTGATATGGGTTTAGCTTAGCTAGAAATGGGCGGAGCTTGGCTAGAAATGGATTGCTCTACTAGTAGGTTTACAGCAACCATGAGTAAAGCATCCAGAACAAAGACACATAGTCCAGAATAAAGATGCATAGTCCAGAGCAAAGACACAACTTCCAGAATAAAGACACATAGTCCAGAATAAAGACACATAGTCCAGAATAAAGACACATAGTTCAGAACAAAGACACATAGTCCAGAATAAAGACACAGAGTCCAGAATAAAGACACAGAGTCCAGAATAAAGACACATAGTCCAGAATAAAGACATATATTCCAGAATAAAGACACATAGTCCAGAATAAAGACATATATTGCAGAATAAAGACACACAGTCCAGAATAAAGACATGCAGTCCAGTATAAAGACACATCGTCCAGACTAAAGACACACAGTCCAGAACAAAGACACATAGTCCAGAATAAAGACACACAGTCCAGAACAAAGACACACAGTCCAGAATAAGGACACACAGTCCAGAACAAAGACGAAAAGTCCATAACAAAGACACACAGTCCAGAATAAAGACACACAGTCCAGAACAAAGACACATAGTCCAGAATAAAGACACACAGTCCAGAACAAAGACACAGAGTCCAGAATAAAGACATAGAGACCAGAATGAAGACATAGAGTCCAGAATAAAGACACATAGTCCATAATAAAGACACAGAGTCCAGAATAAAGTCACAGAGGCCAGCACAAAGATACACAGTCCAGAATAAAGACATATATACCAGAATAAAGCACATAGTCCAGAACAAAGACACATAGTCCAGAATAAAGACACATAGTCCAGAATAAAGACACACAGTCCAGAATAAAGACACATAGTTCAGAACAAAGACACATAGTCCAGAATAAGGACACACAGTCCAGAATAAAGACACATAGTCCAGAATAAAGACACATAGTTCAGAAGAAAGACACATAGTCCAGATTAAAGACACACAGTCCAGAACAAAGACACATAGTCCAGAATAAAGACACACAGTCCAGAACAAAGACACATAGTCCAGAATAAAGACACACAGTCCAGAACAAAGACACACAGTCCAGAACAAAGACGCACAGTCCAGAATAAAGACACATAGTCCAGAACAAAGACACATAGTCCAGAATAAAGACACACAGTCCAGAACAAAGACACATAGTTCAGAACAAAGAGTCTAGAATAAAGACAGGGCAGTTAATACTGGAGAGATTCGATGAGCCACTCAGGTATCTTAGATCATAATCAAATACGTCAGCTGTTAGCTGAAATCACAATCAAAATGGAAGGTCGTAAAGGTTCGTCATGAAAGTGTCTGAACTGTATCTTTGATGAATTTACAACTGAATACATATTCTGTTGGATATGTTGATGCTAATGTTGCTGCAATAGGCAAAATAGTCAACAGCTTACCTGCAGGGCTATACTTATTAGTTATCTTGATATTCAATAGATTCTGAGAAGTCAGGTTTCTCGGTTTCTAAACTATTCCAATACCGTAGCGTATAAAGAGAGAAGGGCGTAGCTAGAAACGGGG
Source organism: Chaetoderma sp. LZ-2023a (assembly GCA_034401795.1). NCBI lineage: Eukaryota > Metazoa > Mollusca > Caudofoveata > Chaetodermatida > Chaetodermatidae > Chaetoderma > Chaetoderma sp. LZ-2023a. The sequence goes on from CM067374.1 coordinate 130,092,388, forward strand.
GTTGCATACTAGAAATAAATTGCTATATTGTTCAGTAATACATAATACTAATGAATGAAATTAGCTTGTTTAAACTAATGAAGGAATGAAGGAATCCGATCTGGCACTCGAGTAAAGGACATTATAGTCAATTACGTCAAATGTAGGCTGACGTCACATTGGCCACAATAACTATGACTTGTTATGACTACGCATGCAGCAGGAAAGGCCTGTCAAGTGTACGATTTCTATGTCCTTGGTGAGTTTACGATTTAATAAACATTCTGTTGAATATTTTGTAGTCTAAGTTTTCAAGGGAAATAAATTCTGATGAACATATTTCGTGACACGTCGTCTATCTCTAATAGATCTGATGAAAACAAAATTACAAGTGTAGGTTCAAAGCTAATTTTGACGAATTTTAAGGTTTTCATGGGCGATAACTTTGAGAAATAATGGTTGATTTTGCCGAAACCAATTCAGGACAATTTATCTACACCCCATTGATCAGTTGCGACTGTAAGTACAAACCTGACCTAGATATGGATCCAACAAAAAATTTGAGACAAAATTGATGCGTTACAAGAGAGAAATCTCTGACAAACATGGGCAGATTTTGCTGAAACGAAATCACGACTTTGTCAATCTATTAGGTCCGCTGAAAAATATGCAAGTATAAGTCCAAAACTCTCTGAGCTATGGATTAGACAAGAATATACCTTTCAAGGGGAATAACAATGGTAAATATGGGCGGACGTTACCAAATTAAAATCATGACACTTCGTCTATACATACTAGATCAGCTGAACACATATTGTGAGTGTAGATTCAAAATTTCGAGCTATTGATCGGACAGGATATTTTGACAAATTTGATGTCTTTCAATGGAGATAAATCTGCCGAATATGAACAGATTTTGCCGAAACCAACTCATGATCTTTTGCTTATATGTACTAAATCTGCTGAATATAGATTGTAGGTGTAGGTTCAAGACTCTTCAAGATATGATCGGACAATGCAATTTTGGACTAACTTTACCCCTTTCAAAGGAGATAACCTGACGAATATGGACATATTTTGCCAAAGTGAATGCAGGATGGTGCAACTATAGGTAATAGATACACTGAAGAAAAAATTGCGACGGTAGGCGCTAAACTCTCTAAGATATGGATCGGTCAAGGAATCTTTGATGAATTTTAAGGTTTTCAGGGGAGATAAGTCATATAACTCTGGCGAATATGGACAGAATTCGCCGAAATGACATTATGACAATGCGACTCCTTGTAATATATCCTCTGCAAAAAAAATGTGAGCATAAATTCAACCCATAATACGACTCATCATTAAACAGGCATATACAAAGCATAGAGGCATGCCATTAGGTACGCAATAATAGACTAAGTGCCTGGGCGACACAACAACACATAACATATTTGTCAATGCCATGCACGGACCCATCTACCATTTAGTAAACAACGCTAAAACAATTTTAAACAATTATAAATTCTCTATATTTGCAGACTTTTACGAATGTGTTGCTAATGGCTTGAGAGATTGCCTGCAATACAAGTAAATCAAAATAGTAGTTAAAGGACACCGTAGGTATAATTATGTTTATGTAAGTTATTGAAAGTGTGTGTACGAATAAAACCTGCTATCATATGACAGTGTTATTATAAGACATTCAGAAAGAAGTAGCAGACGGCATGTCTAGATATTGTACTCTCTTGATATAACACATGGTGCTTAGCTGCCATTGCAGAAAAAAGCTACGTATATGCTTATAGACGTGGTAGTCATCTGCGCTACCTGATACTTACATGCATAAATGGTTGTATGGGGCACATAAAGATACAGTGGACCTCTCCAGCTTGAGCTATCCCCGCCCATCGCTTGTTAAGCTCCGCCAATACTTCGCTCGTGTTGGGATCGATCAATCCCTGAACTTCTTGACAATCAATTTCCAGAATACTACACAGGGAAACCTGTTGAATATTTTGAAACTAATTTGATTCAGTCAAATTAGTTTCAAACTATTCAACATAATGTTTATTAAATGGTAAAGACATACAATTCGTACAACGTGTCGGACTATTAAGCGTTAAAGACGGACAATTCCTAATTATTCATGACGTCATGATTATGAGGTCAGCCCACACGTCACGCAGTTGATTATGACGTCATATGATTAAGCGAGGAAATGGATTCATGAATTAATATAATAAAATACCTTGCCATTGCGTAAACTCCTAGTTGCTCATTCTACAAGGCCCAAAATGTCAAAAATCTGTACTGTAGAAATATTTTAGTAAATTAAACAATCGAATTCCTATATATATTATTGTAGTTCATTCGATAAGCCCTTTCTCCTGAGACTATGTTATGGCAGTGATGTATGGGAATGGACCTTTCCAGCTTTAGATATGCCCCGCCCATCTCTAGCTAAGCTCCACCCACACATCGCTCGTGTTGCGATCGATCGATCTCTGAACACCCTGACTATCAATTTCCAAAAATCTACACATGTAAGCTGTTGAATATTTAGAAACCAATTTGACTGCTTGCCGTTGCTGCCTAAGGCATGTTTATTAAATAGCAAAGAATTACAAAGACATACAATTCATACAACGTGTCGGACCATTTGAGATCTGGTGACGGTCTATATGGAACCCTTTGTGACGTAATGATTGTGACGTCATCATACACGCGCTGAGCTGATTATGATGTCATACGGGGTCTGATGATGGATGGATACTCTGGAAAGGTGAATTCCACCAGCTGCATGGAATGGAAACGTGCCACTTCCGTTTCTGCAAATACTAGATACGAAGAAAAGCACACCTATCTACACTGTCTACTGAGAGCATGGGGTGATGCGGCTACATAACAACGATGGAAATGTAATAACACTACTTGTAAAATTGGGTAAGTTTCTTACAACACATACTATAAATGAAGCTTGATTAGAACAATACAATGGACCTTTCCGGTCTCTCCATCCATCATATGACGTCATAATCAAGTACATGACGTGTAGGATGACGTCATAATCAATTACAGCATGAATGACTCGATTTAGTCCGTCTGACACGTTGAACGAATTGTGTTTCTTTACTATTTAATAAACATGCTGTTGAATATTTTGAAACTAATTTGTCTGGACCTGTATATTTTTCTTGAAATTAATAGTCAGGGATTTCAGGGATCGATCGATCCCAACACGGGCGAGGTGTGTGTAGAGGTTAGTTAGAGATAGGCGGGGCATAGCTGAAACGGGAACAGTCAGTTTTCCTCGAGGTCTATAAACAAAGATAATGTTATCAGGAATGGAGTGGGTGGGGGGGTGGTTGGGGGGGGGGGAGGGGCTGGTGAGTACAGCTAGATGTGAATAATACGACTAGGCAATACAAGCAGCTTGCCCAAGATGGATCATATAAATCTTGTTTACATGTGGTAACAGCAACGAAGTATGCTAGGCTAAGTAAAGCAGATGCCACAAACTATTCGCTATCACATTGTCGGAAAAGAAGTGTCATGTCTGTAATGTTCGAGGGTGACAATAATTTTATATCAGTGTGTCGAATTTATCAAACAAAATATCAAAGAATATAAATTGAACGAGTTGCCTCAGTTAGTTAAAGGACAATTCCGGGATGATAAACAGTGTGCTTTGTTTGAAAGATTATTACATGTTTAATGAAATTGCGCCAGAATAATAACCAGATAGAAATAGCGTAACCAACTATTTGACCGTTTTTCGCGCATCGGGGCGCTGCCATTTTATTGCGTCTAGCGACGTCAGACCACACCACCGTTATTGCTATGCCTGGAGGCGCGAGGCCTAGGGATACTGGTATATATTTTAAGGAAGTATACATAAATGATAATACCAAACGAACCGCTGAAGCGATTCCAATGATTCTAGGATCTCTAAATAGGTGCCGACCTCGAGATTAATATGATATAATGGATGTTAGTATCGGACAAGAGGTTCAAAAGACTGGAATATATAAAAAGAAAACCATTTTCATCTAAGATACGATCTGAGAATATGTTATCCTTTTTTGGTAAAATTCGGCATGAGATGGGGTTTGTCTCGCAGACTCTATCTTTGCGCATTGTCATTAAATTGGAGTGTGCTTAAAGCTGGAAGAAATGGCTATTTGCCTGACGAATTATAAGTTTGCTCACGTTAATATTGCCAGAGATATCGCCAAATGAATTAACATTTTGACACAAAATCTGGGAATTTTCATCTCTGATCAATATTGCCCGGCAAGCTGTACTGATTTCAATAATTAAGATATTTTGATGGAATTTTCCCCCTTATGTGATAACATTGTAAAGCTTCAGCACAGCCAATTCTGTCATTGTGTCTGTAATACTCATTCTGATATGGGATGATGGATAGAGCGCATTCTGAAATTTTTGTTTGAAATTTTGCTGGCTTAGTTTTTCCCGCAGAGTTATCTTTTGAACCACAGGGCCGATTCTAACATCCCTAGCTTTGGATAAATCTTCGAATTTGCAGCTACAGGTGGGTATCAGAATTATTACAATCGGTTCTGTGGTTCCGGCAATATTATCATATCATATGTTTTCTTGGAATATATATTTACACTGCCCGCGACACACGCTATAACGGTATCTTGAGTCGACTGAGTAATTTGACAATACGCACGTGTCAAGTGTGCCACTTCATTTAACCCCTATCCCATGGTGTAAAATGAGTAATAGCCTACTTACAGAGATAGTGCCGGGGTACACTTTGAAAAAAATTGTTGCCGAAACGTGTTGCTGTCGTGCACAGAAATGACTTACAGCAGAATTGTTACCAAAATGAACAAATTCTGATAGGATAGAGAAAATGGAATATATGCTTCAGCGGTCTAGGGGCTAACGATTCCCCACCGACTTCGGATACTAGAATTACTTGAAAAACTTACTAGCTTAAAGGACAATTCCAGGATTGGTAAACGTGTACTTTATTTGAAAGCCTATTATATGACTAACACATTGGATCCTAAATAAAAACAATAGACAAATAATACGAGTAATTATACCATCGTATACAAGGGATTATTTTGTCTCCTGGGCGGCGCCATCTTCTTGCAACGAGAGAGAGATTTCCCGAGATCCTGACGTCATCCCCGCACCAACGCTATCTTTGCCGAGCACGAAAGCTTACAGTAAATATGTATATGCATGGAGGCCTAACATGTGCTAATTTGTAATCGTTAGGACATTGTCCAGTTAAACTAGTAAGTTTTCCAAGTAATTCTAGTATCCGAAGTCGGTGGGGAATCGTTAACCCCTAGACTGCTGAAGCATAGATTCCATTTTCTCTATCCTATTAGAATGTGTTCATTTTGGTAACAATGCTGCTGTAAGTCATTGCTGTGCGCGACAGCAACACGTTTCAGCAACATTTACATGTACCCCGGCACTATCTCTGTAAGTACCGGTAGCCTATTACGCATTTTAGACCATGCGATAAGGGTTAAACGAAGTGGCACACTTGACACGTGCGTATTGTCAAATTACTCGGCCGACTCAAGATACCTTTATAGCGTGTGTCGCAGGCAGTGTAAATATATATTCCATGAAAACATGATATGATAATATTGCCGGAACCACAGAAACGGTTGTAATAATTCTGATACCTACCTTTAGCTGCAAATTCGAAGATTTATCCAATGCTATGGATGTTAGACTCGGCCTAGTGGTTCAAAAGATACACTTTCCGGGAAAAACTAACCCAGCAAAATTTCAAACAAAGATTTCTGGATGCGCTCTATCCATCATCCGATATCAGAATGAGTATTACAGCTACAATGACAGAATGTGATGTGCCGAAGCTTTACAATGTTATCACATAACGGGGGAAAATCCTTCTAAATATCTTAATTGTTGAAATTACTACAGCTTGCCGGGCAATATTGATCGGCGATGAAAATTCCCAGATTTTATGTCAAAATGTTAATTCATTTGGTGATATCATCTGGCAATATTCACGTGAGGAAACTTATAATTGGTCAGGCAAATAGCTATTTCTTTCAGCTTTAAGCACACTCCAATTTAATGACAATACGCAAAGATAGAGTCTGCAAGACCAAAACCATTTCATGCTGAATTTGACCAAGATAGGTAACATATTCTCAGCTCGTATCTTAGATGAATAATTTCTTTTTATACATGCCAGTCTTTTGAACCTTTTGTCCGATATTAACATCCATTATATCATATTATTCCCGAGGTCGGCACCTATTTAGAGATCCTAGAATCATTGGAATCGTTTCAGCGGTTCGTTTGCTATTATCATTTACGTATACTTCCTTAAAATATATACCAGCATCTATTGGCCTCACTCCTCCAGCAATAGCGGGGATGACGTCGCGAGACGCGATAAAATGGCTGCGCCCCGATGCGCGAAAAATGGTCAAATTTACCAACTTTATCTAGGGATAGTTGGTTACGCTATTTCTATCTGGTTATTATTCTGACGCAATTTCATTAACCATGTAATAATCTTTCAAATAAAGCACACTTTTTATCATCCCGGAATTGTCCTTTAACTGGACAATGTCCTAACGATTACAAATTAGCCCATGTTAGGCCTCCATGCATATACATATTTACTGTACAGCCTTCGTGCTCGGCAAAGATAGCGTTGGTGCGGGGATGACGTCAGGATCTCTTGAAATCTCGCTCTCGTTGCAAGAAAATGGCGCCGCCCGGGAGATAAAATAACCCCATGTTTACGATGGTGTAGTTACTCGTATTATATGTTTGTTGTTTTTATTTAGGATCCAATGTGTTAATCATATAATAGTCTTTCAAATAAAGGACACTTTTACCAATCCCGGAATTGTCCTTTAATTTTATTTAGGTTTAGACACGGTACCATATATACATTACAGGTTGCTTGTAATTAACGCCTTGCCTATGAGGATAACAAAGCACCTAGATGTTCATGTATTTTCACACAATAATGCATATAAAAAAACCCTAGCAAAATGATAAAACACAGCTGTGAGGGTGAGATTCAGAGGAGAGAGGGGAGAGAGGAGAGGGGAGAGGAGCGAGGAGAGGTGAGAGGGGAGAGCGGGTGGGAGGAGTGGGGGCGTAGGGAGGGAGGGACGGACGGAAGGAGAGAGAGAGAGAGAGAGAGAGAGAGAGAGAGAGAGAGAGAGAGAGAGAGAGAGAGAGGAGAGAGAGAGAGAGAGAGAGAGAGAGAGAGAGAGAGAGAGAGAAATGAATGACGTTGGTGACTGAGTCATTGACATAATATGTTCTTGCAAATTAAGTATGCAGAATTGTGGTGGAGTGGGGTGGGGTGGTGAAAATCTAAATAAGGTATTGCGATGGAAGTAATTTTGATGTACTTTTAATATACAAATAATCGATACTTTTCTTGTGTAATCCAACCAAAGTCCGTCGATTTTTGGGTTGTGTGAGTTTGTCCAGATTACATTGCAATGTCAAAACACCTAGAAATCTAGTTGAATTTCCTTGAAAAATGGACCTTTCCAGTTTTAGCAATGGGCGGGGGTATAGGTCTATTTTTACTCGTGCGAGAAATGGATCCTCGGAATGTATCCCTCTGCTGTCTATGATATGTGATGTCATCTAGGGGTCAATGCATTACAATCTTTATTATGTAAAACTCATCTCGTTGAATATTTTGAAACTAATTTGACTGGAAGCTGTTGCTGCCATAGGACATATAATTCGTACAACGTGTCGGACTATTAAGCGTTAAAGACGGGCGTAACCGAATCATTTATGGCGTAATGATTATGACGTCATCCTATACGCTACTTAGCTGATTAGTACGTCATATGACGTACGATGATAGATGGATACTCTGGAAAGGTGACTTATGGTCTCTCAAACCCAACCAAGGATGATGCCATTGAAATTTCGTATCAAATCAATGCTTTCTGCAACTTCTGAAACGCGAATAGGATCCCCCACAAGGAGATGATTTATCACCAGTGCTCTTCACCTGCTACCTCGCTACAGCTCTAAGATCTATTCCAGGACATTCGACAAGACCAAACACTCGAATATAAAAGGTGGACGGACATACCGGCAGATAACATCAATAACTTGAATACGTGTTTTGCGATCAGATCAAGAAAACGTAATCTAACCGCCAAGGACTAAGAAATAATCTATACAGTGAGGAAAGTTGAAGAAGAAGTTTCCACTTCTTCCAGCCACAGAGAATAGTCAAATATCATCATCCACAGGCACCAAATAAAGGGATCCATTTCTACCTATGCTCCACCAGTTGCTAGATAAGCCACGCTAACATTTACGTCACTTAGGCCGTGTTCTCACTAGAGATTAATCAAGAATAACGCCATACTTTAGTATGGTGTTATTCGTGATTAAGTCGCTAGTGAGAACACCGCTTTAGATTTAATTTATATACACCCGGTTTATATACTTCGAATCCTGATTCCCCATAATCCAACTTTCAATCTAACTGTACAGACAAGCTGTTCAATATTTTGAAACTATTTTGATTGGGAGCTGTTGTTGCCTATGCCTGCCATAGATAATGTTGCCTCTCGCCAATTCTTCAAGCATACTCTATGTTATCAAATAAGTTCTCGCTCAATACCCATGTAATACATAAAATAAATTAATACATTTTCTCGTTGAAATGATATTCATCGGATTTCATAACAAATTTACAAAATAGGATAATAAATTTGACGTGGAAAGGAAGGAGTTTGGAAATATCTGGACTGTAATTCTTATAGGCTTATAACAATAATTAGAGTGATCTGAGTAAGAATTTGTATCTCAGATGTTATCCCTGAAATGAAATTTAGTGATATGATTCGAGTTAAATTAACTAACTACCCAGTAAAGCAGCTTAGAGGGCCGATGCTGGGCCCATACCGATTGCAGTATCGGCCCAGTACGCTGCATTATCAGGGTAGTTTGATAGATTTAATGTGGCATGTAACACACCAACTACATAGACAAGAAAACAGTGCAGGTTTTGCAGTCACTTTGGCATAAGTACCAATGAGACGGAGAATATTCTTAAAACTTAGATGAAAGAATCAATTTACAGAAGATACCCATAAGCAACTTATATTCTTTTTGTTCTCGCTGCTTGTCAGTACTCATGTTTTCAACACACGTGTCATGC